>APFE031624347.1:0-15828 GCA_000404065.3 Pinus taeda | reverse complement strand
CATCTTCTGAACTGTTCTCCTGCGTACTTCTTAATTCTCATCATATTGAGAGCCATGCCATGGGTGTTGCCATCAAGTACAACATATGTAACATATAACCATACCATAAACATAATGCCAACAACCCCCATGAACCCACACCCATATGACTGTGTGCCTTCACAAACTCTCACCGCCGTAACCTCAGTCGTTGATCTCCGTCACCTCGATCCAACGGTCCTCCGTCGCGCCCGACAAAAACCCACACGATCAAATCTCCACCATCTGATCATCTCCGCCACAATCAAACAGCGTTGGATCTCCCCACGCCCATGAAGTAACGACATGTTAACGCGCGATGGAGGGTGGTTTTCCTCTCTCCTCTCTGCCACGCATCGCACGCTGAATGGGGTCGCGCGCCGCACCCTTTTACCACCTAACGCCAAGCTTTGGTGCGATCAATACCACTTACCGCTCGATCTTCCGTTCCTGCCCGATAAACGTCATACGCTTTCGCCGCCCGAGCACCGTTGGATCTTTCTGCCCGAGATCCAACGACCCACAATCGTTCTGCTCCTGCTCCTTCCAATATCCCCATTGACTCAAACCCGTCGTTTATCCTCTCAATCTAACTGCCAGCCTCGCTCCTCCACCCAGCTCATACATTCGCCATGTAGTCCACGCCCCACGATCATTTTCGTATACCCAAAGGATGAAGGTGATCGGTTTCCAGTACTGTTTGCAGTCAATCCTCAACAACCATATTTAACCAACAGTATGGCCGAGGAGGAAAAGGACGAAGCACGAACAGATAGTTGCATTTAATAGTTATGGGTCCTCATTGATATAAGCACTCCAGTCGCCCGAGAGGACACTAGAGCACTGAAAGAATCGAATTCATCCACTGAAGCAAGTAAATGCACCCAGAGACTCCATCAGACAACCAAATGCAGTTGGTGGTCAATTATGACCCCTCCATACTTAGAATGGACGAGTTCCTTTGTATTCAAACTCTATATATACCCACAAACAAGATGTAATCAGGGTTGATGGTTGATGTTTCGATGTAAGGTTCAACTTCTGGAGACTGTGACTATTTTGATACTTGCAACGTCTCGTCTTCATTTTCAGCTAATACAAGCTTCTTTTTCTATTAATTGCTCACTTTCCACTCTTCTTCTCTTCCAAGTTGTGCCTGATATGCTATATTTCTGAGCTGTTGATGTTTAGCATTAGAGAAGTTGTCGTCCTATCTCTGTGTTAAAGTCTTGTGTGTACCAGTGAATGTGTTATTCAGGTTTATTTTCACCTAGTACCAGAAAGTTGTCATCCTGTCTGTGTATTAGGGAATTAGATTTGCAAACTTCTTTACTGGTTGCAGCCGGCCATCACATGGTCTTGTGCATCTGTTGGTGTGGTCAGTATTCTCCATATTCACCCAATCCTTAAACTGTGAGTAATTGGTGGTCTAAAGCCTTGTATCCTAGGGTGTTCACGCATGTTTGGAGTTAAACAAAGTAGAAGTGGTTATCTAGCTTGAACAAGCATCATCCCTTCCATTCATCCATTTGCAACAAAAGTTGAATTTGTATGTTCCCGAGCATCTCCAAGCTACAACCTAGGAGAGTTTCTTGGGGTGATAACATTAATTGGCGTTGTTGCCGAGGAGAGGAGATTAAAGCTCAGCTTCCCTAGGAGAATGACACAGTTCCATCTTTGATGATAGACAAAGTCTGGACACATTTCTGGTTGTAATCATCTATCTGGCGACTCTACTGGAGGACCAACCTAGTGGCGACTCTGCATTACAGTTCTGGCTCAGTTTGTGAGACATACTCGGAGAAATCCTCATAACTCACCAGCTGACCCAGTGCCTGACCCTAAGAAGATTGTCAAGCAGAGGAAAACATCACAGAAAGGAGCATTAGGATTAGGTAAGCCCAAAAAATCTTATGTATCTCTGCAAGAGAAGATTATAGCTGAGAACATACAGTTTGAAAAATATAGAGCCTAACATTGTTAGTGAAGAAATACCCACAGAGATTCATAAAGCTCCTTGTTCATTTAGTTCCCCTTTGGATCTCAGTCCAAAGGAAGTCTCCCATATAGTCCATCATTCTCCTTTGTTCCTGTCATCTATTTCACTACTCCCTACTGTTCAAACTGCCAGTATCCTTCCACCTATCCCAGTCATGGCAGGCCAACAAGCACCCACAAAGATGGAAAGAATCATAGCTGCTAGGTATGGACCCTTGGTCTTGCCTATTCCTTTAAATGCCATGCTTGTAGGAGAATATCAGAAATACATGCCTAAGTTTACTGGTACAGAGGGATTAACAGCTAAAGAACACCTTGAGTCTTTTTACAGTTATGCTGATAACCTAGACATCAGTGAAGATGATGTGTGGATGAGAGTGTTTGTCCAGAGCCTTGATGGAGAGGCTCGAAAGTGGTTCAGAGAATTGAACCCTAGGTCTATAGCAGACACTGAAGCATTATATGATGTATTTTTGAAGCATTGGGGAGATAAAAAATACCTGCTATATTACCATACCGAGTTTGGGAACCTCAAGAAGGAAAATGAGGAATCATTGCTTGATTTTAATAAAAGATTTAACTATGTGTATAGTAAGATACCAGCTAAAGTAAAGCCTACCCCCACTTCTACCAAACTCACCTATGCCAATGCTTTTGACTCTGATTTCTTAGTACTTTTAAGAGAAAGGAGGTCTGCCACTCTAGCTGAAATGCAAGATGCAGCCCTAGAGGTGGAATCTAATATCATGGCTACAGAAAAGCTCAAAAGTCATGCTGATAGAAGGAGGCAGAGAGGTGAGGCTTCTTCTTCCTCTGCTTCATCTTCAGAACCTAAGTTGGAAAAAATGTCTAAAATGATAGAGTCATTGGTTGTTGAGATATCTAAGCTGAAGATTAAGCAAGGCTCTAGAAAGGCAAGGTTTCCAAACACATTTGCTCCAAGAAACCCAAATCCATTCAGAAGAGAAAATGAACAATTGCAGATCATTTAGAAGGGTAAAGAAGCAAATGAAGAACAAAGAGTTAAGGATCCTTTCCAGAACGTAGTCATGGAGAAGGAGCAGTTTGAGGAAGAGGATGAGATTCATTGCATGGAAGATAAAGGCAGTGCTGCCTTTTTGACATTGGATGCCTACGAAGAATCATTACTACAGGACCAAAGCAGTCAAAAGTGGGACAGAGAGGTTGTTCTACAGACTGATGAGCACCAAAGATATAATCTGAGGTCAAAAACAAACAATGTCAAGGAGAATCCTGCCCCAAAAGTTGTTGTCCCAACAGAGCAACAAAATATCAGACAGAAAAGACTAGCAGCTGATCCAGTCATCCTCAAAGCACCAACTCAAGAGGTAAGAGGTCCTGATAAGTCCCCTTCCCCTTTTAGCTTTGAATCAGAAGTCCAGAAGTTAAATTATCTGTGCCTTTGATAGAACTTGTAAAAAATGAGGTTTTTAGAAAGCCTATCCTTGATGCTCTTGAGCTAAAATCCACACAAGCCTCCACTGACTACGTCAATTTGCATGATGATAAGCCTGCAGTTGTGTTTAGCCTAATGACTGAACCTGCTGATGATAATTCCTCATCATTCTATGTCTCCTTGACCATTCATGACAAAACCCTCCATAACTGCTTGCTGGATACAGGGTCCAGCCACAATCTGATGCCTAAAGCTGTCATGGAAGAGTTAGGCCTTGATATCACTAGACCATATCATGATTTATTCTCATCCGATTCAAGAAAGGTAAAATGCCTAAGATTAATCAAAGACCTAGCCATTACCCTAACTCAGCTTCCCATGAAGAGCATGATGATGGATATTGTGGTAGCAGATATCCCTCCCAAGTTTGGCATGTTGTTGTCCAGAGGGTGGATTAAGAGACTAGGTGGGACATTACAAAATGATTTATCTTATGCCGCTGTCCCAATTTTTGGAGGGGAAAGCAAGAGATTATACAGAGAAGCACAATTGGCTTGCATCATTAATGATGAGGAGAATCCTTCCAATCATCCCATTTATCTTGTGGACACCAATTTTGGAGCATGTATCCTCCAAATTGAAGAATCCCAGAAGGCCTCATTGTAGCTCAAGAAACAAATAGTCCAGGCTGAGGGAGAGCAAGGAAGTCAGGTTTGGGAAATGTTCTTTGATGGAGCATGTTCCAGGGATACTGCAGGAGCAGGGGTGGTGTTGATTTCTCCAAAACAAGAAAGCACACATCTGCCTTTTAAGCTGGCTTTCCAAGTCATCAACAATATAGCAGAGTATGAGGCTCTAATATTGGGCCTTAACGCAGCTAAAGACAGAGGAATCAGAAGGATAAAGGTGTTTGGAGATGTTGATCTTATCATTCAACAAGTAAACAAAACTTTTCAAGCAAAGCACCCAAGGTTGAAAGCATATAGATATGAAGTATGGAGACTCAAAGATTCTTTCGATAATTTTTATATCTCATATATCCCTAGAGTAAAAGACCAGCTTGCTGATTTCCTTGCTATATCTGCTAGCATGTTTATCCCTCCCATGCCTCCCAAACTAGTTTATGAAGTACAGATGAAATATAGACCATCCTTGTCTGATAATGTCCAGCATTGGAAAGTTTTTGAAGATGATGATGAAGTAAATAGATTTCTGCAAGTCATTGATGAATTATATGAAATGCAAATTGATTAAGAGAATGAAGCCTTGGAAGAAAGTCCCTAGTCTCAACTTAGAAGCAAAATTGGCAAAAATAGCATTGTCCAATTACCCAACAATCATATACCTAAAGTCCTAGTTCCTTTAGAGAAGCTGTTTGACCAGATTGATGTGCCTTATAAGGCTACCCAAAAATAAAACCATTCTGTAGTCCATAGGCATAATATAGGGAGTCCAGATCAGCCAAGATACATAAATCTGTCCACTCATCTATCTGCTGACCAAAGCTTTAAGTACTACAAATTAATGAAGCAATTTGTTGATGTTTTTGCCAGGGAATATAGTGACCTGAAAACATATGACAAAAAGATCATCCAGCGTAAAATCCCTTTAGAGAAAGACACCATCCCTTTCAAGCAGAAGATGAGACCAATAAATCCCTTGCTCCTTCCTCTAATTGAAAAGGAAATCAAGAAGTTACTGGTTGCCAAAATCATAGTCCCTCTCAGATATTCAAAATGGGTAGCCAGTTTAGTAGTGGTAAGGAAGAAAAGTGGAACAATCAGGCTCTGCGTTGATTTCAGAAACTTACACAAATGCTCTAAGAAAGACAATTGACCTCTACCCAAGATGGAGCATTTGCTGCAGAAGGTCTCAGGAGCCAAAGTAATGTCTTTCTTGGATGGATTTTCAGGGTATAACCAGGTTGTTGTGCATCCGGATGACCAAGAGAAGACTACATTCACCACTCCTTGGGGCACTTTTATGTATTCCAATATGCCTTTTGGGCTGATGAATGCTGGAGCCACCTTTCAGAGAGCTATGGATATAGCATTCGTGGGAGAGAAGGATAAGTTTGTCCTTATCTACCTTGATGATATAACAATGTACATCCAGCAGCCATCAAGACCATTTGCAGCATTTGAAGAAAGTGTTCTTGAAGTGCAGAAGATTTGGGATTTCAGTCAATCCTAAAAAGTCACAGTTTGCTTTAGAAGAAGGCAAGTTGTTAGGACATGTTGTTTCTGCTGCAGGTGTCAGGATCGACCCAAAAAGAGTGAGGGAAATACAGACCTTGTCTGTCTTGAGATTGAAGAAGGATGTCCAGTCCTTTTTGGGCAAGATAAAATTTGTAAGGAGGTTTATCCCAAATTTTGCAGAACTTGTAAAGCACATTACCTCCATGTTGAAAAAGGGGTCAAAGATCAAATGGACTGATGCAGCAAGAAGATCCTTTGAATCCATTAAGAAAGCTATTATGGAAGCTCCTACTTTAATCAGTCCAGATTACAGCAAGGAGTTCCATATATTTTCATTTACCTCTGATGACACCCTTGCAGCAGTTTTGATGCAAGAAGATGAGGAAGGCTCAGAACATCCAGTAGCATTTTTCAGCAAAACCTTAAGGGATGCTGAGCTAAGGTATGATATCCTTGAGAAACAGACATATGCTCTTATCAAGTCTTTGAAAGCTTTCAGAATTTACATTCTACACTCCAAGGTAATTACATATGTACCCTCTACTTAAATAAAGGATGTCCTAGCGCAGCCTGATGCTGATGGAAGAAGGGCTAAATGGATTGCAAAGCTTATTGAATTTAACATAGAATTGAAGCCCACCAAGCTTGTCAGAGGTCAAGGCCTTGCCAGATTAATGGTTGAAGAAAATTGCAGAATGTTGGGCATAAATCTCATAAGCACAATTTCAGAGAATGGTCAGACAGAAGAAGAAACAGTTGAACCAGAGAAAAATCAGTCATTGGCAAAAAATATAGCTTCTTATGATTGGTACTCTACAATAGCTCAATTCTTGGTGAAGCTAGAAGTTCCTCCAGGCCTTAGTTCGAGCCAAGCTAGAACTGTCAAGCTTAGGTCATCCAAATATTGCATTCATGAAAATCTACTCTACTGGAGGGACCCCTCTGGAATTCTTTTGAGGTGTCTGGAAAAAGAACAATCCATGGAAGTAATGCAGCAGTTTTATTCCAGCATATGTGGAGGACATCATTATTGGGAAACCACAGCCCATAAGATCCTCAGAGCTGGATACTATTGGCCCACCTTATTTTCTGACGCCTTTTCATTTGTTAAATCTTGTGACAGGTGCCAAAGATTTGAAGGGAAGTAGTAATTGAAGTCCCTACCCATAAAACCCATACATGTTAGTGGCCCTTTTCAGCAGTGGGGCCTGGATTTCATTGGAGAAATCAGTCCACATTCTAGTGGCCAGCACAGATGGATCTTAGTAGCCACAGATTACTTCACTAAATGGATTGAGGCCATCCCTACCAGAAAATTTGATCATCATGTGGTCATGAGGTTCTTGACGGAGAATATCTTCACCAGGTTTGGTTGTCCACATAAATTAATTACAAACAGTGCAACAGCCTTCAAGGCAAAAGAATTGGTGTACATGTGTAACTCAATGGGCATTAAGCTGGTTCATTCCACCTCATACTACCCTCAAGGAAATGGTCTAGCGGAATCTTCCAACAAGAGCCTGATAAGGATAATTAAAACGCTGTTGGAAGACAATAAAAAGAATTGGGATTCTAAGCTCAAATATGCATTGTGGGCTGACAAAGTAACCACCAAGAAATCCACAGGGAATTCTTCGTTCAAGTTGGTATATGGCACTGAGGTTGTATTACCAATTCAGTTAACCCTCCCTGTGGCAAAATTCTTGCGAGAAGACCAAAATGAGGAAGAGGACATGGCAAGAAGAATCACTGATTTAGTAGAGATACATCAAATCAAAAAACAGTTGGTCGAAAGGTCTGCAGCACATCAGAAGAAAATCAAGGAATCTTTTGACAGGAGGGCAAAAATAGATAATTTTTAGGTTGGGGACTTGGTTCTCAAGTGGGATGCACTGAAAGAGAAGAAAGGCAACTATGGGAAGTTTGATGCTTTGTGGACGGGGCCTTTTATCATTTCGCAGATCCAAGGGAATAATACTTTCATGCTACAACATATGGAAGGAGAAACAGTTTTTGACGGCCCAGTTAATGGGCGTTTTCTGAAAGTTCATGTTATTTAAGGTCTTTGGCCTTAAAACTGTAAATATGATGTTTTATTAGTTTTAGTGTAGGCTCAATTAGACTCCATGCCCAATGGAACACTAGGAAATCTTGTTGATATGGTTTTCACAGGAAAGGCAATGATCTACAGTTCTTGAGACCTCACAGGGAGGATCTCATCCCCAGAAGCATCCAGTGTTAGCTCTGCTATATAACATTGATTTTCCAAGGCTGGAGGTGAACTTAGTCCTTGGTCGTGCTAAAAGAAGGCCTATAATGGTCATCCTCACCTTCTCCTTTACCTCTCTCACCCTCTCTTCATCTCCATTTCCTACGCCTTTTTGTTAAAAATCATATAAAATCCATCGTCCTTAAACCCTGAGCGCTTAAACTCATACCCCCATAAACCCGCACCCATATGACTGTGCACCTTCACAAATTCTCACCGTTGTAACCTTAGTTGTTGATCTCCATCACCCCAATCGAATGGTCCTCCATCGCGCCCGACGAAAACCCGCATGATCAAATCTCCACCGTCCGATCATCTCCGCCGCGATCGGACGGCGTTCGTTGTCCCCGCACCCATGAAGTAACGTCGCGTTAACGCACGATGAAGGGTGTTTTTCCTCTCTCCTCGCTGCCACATGTCGCGTGCTGAATGGGATCGCGCACCGCACCCTTTTACCGCCTAACGCCAAACTCCGGTGCGATCAATACCACTTACCGCCCGATATTTTGTCCCCGCCTGATAAATGTCGTATGCTTTCACCGCCCGAGCACCATTGGATCTATCTGCCCGAGATCTAGCGGCCCACGATTGTTCTAGTCCCGCTCCTTCCGATATCCCCATTGACTCATCTCCACCATTTATCATCTCGATCTAATGGCCAGCCTCACTCCTCCACCCAGCTCGTACATTCGCCATGCAATCCACGCCCCTCGATCATTTCTGTATACCCAAAGGACAAAGGTGACCGGTTTCCAGTACTATTTGCAGTCAATCCTCAACAACCATACTTAACCAATAGTATGGTCGAGGAGGAAAAGGACGAAGCATGAACAGATAGTTGCATTTAACAGTTATGGGTCCTCATTGACACAAGCACTCCAGTCGCCCGAGAGGACAACAGAGCACTTGAAAGGATCAGATTCATCCACTGAAGCAAGCAAACACACCCAGAGACTCCATCAGGCAACCAAATGCGGTTGGTGGTCAATTATGACCCCTCCATACTTAGAATGGCCAAGTGCCTTTGTATTCAAACTCTATATATACCCACAAACAAGATGTAATCAGGGTTAATGGTTGATGTTTCGATGTAAGGTTCAACTTCTGGAGACTGTGACTATTTTGATACTTGTAGCGTCTCGTCTTCATTTTCAACTAATACAAGCTTCTTTTGCTATTAATTGTTCACTTTCCACTCTTCTTCTCTTCCAAGTTGTGCCTGATATGTTGTATTTCTGAGCTCTTGAAGTTTAGCATTAGAGAAGTTGTCATCCTATCTCTGTGTTAAATTCTTGTATGTACTAATGAATGTGTTATTCAAGTTTCTTTTCACCTAGTACCAGAAAGTTGTCATCCTGTCTATGTATTAGGGAATTAGATTTGCAGACTTCTTTACTGGTTGCAGTCGGCCATCACATAGTCTTGTGCATCTACTGGTGTGGTCAGTATTCTCCATATTCACCCAATCCTTAAACTATGAGTAATTTGTGGTCTAAAGCCTTGTAGCCTGGGGGTGTTCATGCACGTCTGGAGTTAAACAAAGTAGAAGTAGTTATCTAGCTTGAACAAGCATCATCCCTTCCATTCATCCATTTGCAACAATAAGTTGAATTTGTATGTTCCCAAGCATCTCCGAGCTACAACCTAGAAGAGTTTCTTGGGGTGATAATAGGTTAAATGTTCAGGTTGACCTAATCATGACTCAAATGTTAGTCATTTGCTTTGTCAACTCTCTTAATTGACTATTGATTTCTTATTAGTGTAGAAGATGCAATGGTGTGTTGAACCTTCTTTGCTAGCTCTTTCAATACCCCCCAATTAGCCCAATGTCCTAGAGATTTAGGAGGTGAAATTACCTTCACTGTACACCCCCCATAATTGTTGTGTAATATATAAAAAGCAAAGTAACGTTTTGTGCCAATTGAATCAAAAATTGAGCTTGAAGCTCCACATGCTTCATCTTACTATGCACCACTAGATTCTTAACCACTTGCATGGCAATTTAATTATCACAATATATTATATTTGATCCTTCAATTGACAAAGGTGTGTTCATCTAAAGGATCACAAATGCATATTTCTATGACAATGTTATATGCACCATGGTATTTAGTTTAAATGGTCAAAAGAAAGACCACTTTTTGCATCTTCCAAGACTAAAATATGAGTTCAAAGGCAAGATGAAACATGTAGCTTGATGTAGAGTTCATGTGATCTCCATCTCTAGCTCAATTTGAGTTGGTGTAGCCAATTGATTGGTTCTTAGTACTCTAATATTTGATACCAAGCTAATGCATACCTTTGATATTGTTTATATATTTAGATAGTTATAAATTAGTTAAAATTATCTTGGTTTAATATGTATTTAAATAAAGTTTATTTCCTTACTGTGTTTTCTTATTATGTAGGAGTATGCATTTGTCATTATGTAATCCAATGGTCATGATATGTTATAGACATAAAGTGATGTGACGTTTCATATTTTCCTCGATACTCAATACTAAAGACTATGAATTGAAAAAAATGGAAAGTCATTTACTAATGATCAATTTTGAAAACATTATATGTAAATTTGTTTGCTTTTGCATTAATATATTGCTTCAAGTGGTCAGGGTGGATGGGGTCATGAATTGTTTCCCTCGAGTTTTTTAACCACGTAATATATTGGTGTGTTGAAATTCTACTTGTACGAGTGGTTGCTTAAGTTATGCATGGAAATACCTTATTTATGGAACATGGTATTAGAGTCCATATAAAGCCATGGTCTTGTTGTTGATTGAGGCCTTGAACTTGTATCATTACATGGATCAAATGATTTTTGGATTTTACTATTTTTTTGGTATTCCTGGGTCGAGAGGGTTGTTCCCTTCCATTCTAAATATTGTTTTTGATTGGAAATGATAATAAATCAAAATGTGAAAAAGTCTCACCACCCCAAGTTTAAGGTTGATCAAGAACTCTCATCCTTCATGCCCATTTGAAGTTTGGTTTTGTCGAGGTTATGGCATGTGATGAGTTTGGTGCAGAGTATGCTTTCAACTTGCTCATCCTTTTCTTTCTTTATTTTCTCATCTTTTCTTTCTCATGTGCAATTGTTAACATTTCTTTTTGTTTTTTTCTAGTTTTTTTGTGACTTGTGGGGCTAGTTTGTGGTATAAGAAATGGCAACATAGGGGCACATAAATCATCAAAATCACCCAAGTATCGCACTTGGCTTGGGCCACTCCAACCCTTATCATTTTGGTCTCCTCCTAATTATCGTGAGTTTTAACAATGGTCGCCTTACAAAATAAAACCCTCGAAAGTTAATTGTGCTAATAGTATTTAACTATTAAACAAAATACATGAGGGTGGGCTTTGATCCACTTATGTATGCATGGGTCACTAGACCATTTAATAAAATTTCTCTCAAACAATGTAAACTTTGAAACGGGAACTTATACTGTTACCTGTTTTGTAGAGATAGCAAAAAAGTGACCCAATTTTGAAAAGGGGTGATGCAGAACACACGTGTTTTTTAGAGCTTAGTTTTTAGCACTATAATTTTTTTTATGTACATTGTGTTTTATAATGGTAGTGTTTTTTATGTTGATTTAAAAACATGGTAATTCTACACCAGGCCCTTTTTTTAAAAGGCCTTTTTTTTTAATTTTTTTTCTAATGTATGAAATGTAAATAATTATTTTGTAAATTTAATAATTTTTGAAGTGGTCTTTTTCTTCATATTTTTCTTGTTTTTATTTTAATTTTATTTTTTTTGTAGTGAGGTTTTTATTGTTTTGCATATTTAAAGAAGAAGGTCAATATTTTGAATTTTCAATATTCTACATATTTATACATCGTTGATTAATTTTTCAATCCACAAGAAATAATTGTTTCTAAAAAACACTATTTTTTAACAATGGACATAAAAATAGCCATTTTTAACATAAATATAACTAAAAAACTACACATTTTGATAATTTTTTGCTACAGTTGACATGCGAAAATCACAATTTTTATATGAAAATTTTAACTAAAAATAGTTAAATAATAGCTTTTTTTATGAATTTCATGTCAAAAAATAATAATAATCACCTTTTTTTTTCAAAAAATAGAGATTAACTTAAAAATTAATGCAAAAATTGAACGCATAACAACCTTAATTGAGTGTATATTCTTCTCATAAAATTTCAAAGTCAAAACATTGCAAGCATAACTACTTAATAGTTACAAAAAATGAGCTTGATTTCCAAGCATAACTTAAATTTAATCAACAATGTCACGTAATCCAAACTCTTCATCCTCTAGAGTTTCATCATTTTCTTCTTCCACAATATTTTCTGCTTCCTTTTGCTCCTTTTCGTCTTCTAATGGATCTTTGATGTCTGTGAATCTCCCAATGTATGTTTTTCCAAACATCCCATGTAATGGTGGTTGAGGTTCCTTTGCCTTTTTTGCCACATGTGATTCACTAAAGTCCCCTTTCTTCGACCCAATTTCTGGCATTGCATCTGGAAGAAATTGAAGAGCATTAATTCTTTGCTGAATGAAATTGCACTGTAATGGATCTTTTTCAATTGCAATGCAATTTCTTCCTTTTTGAAGGCAACATGCTAGTGTTGTACCTAATTATCAAGCACAAAAGAAATACTGAAGTAAATTAATACAATGACATATTAATTAAAAAATAACATATTGAAATTCAATTCTATATAATAAAACTTACCTGAGCCAGAAAATAAATCAAGAACCTAATCTCCTTCATTTGAACATATGTTTATAAGATAGTTAATCAATAATTGTGGTTTTTGATAAATGTTAACTATCTCTCCTTTTGCTTCTTTGTCTTCATATGTTAGTTTTCTCACAACAGCATCATAAGTCAGTGTTTGTCTATAACTCTTTTCGTCTACCCGATTAAAAATCATAGACATATAGTTATCATTTTTTTCCCAACTATCAATATGAATGAACTCACAATCATTTATAAATACTTGATCTTCATGGTTAAGAAGATTTGACTGTTGCCTGTAACATGAGATAGTAAAAGTTCAATCAACTTATACATAAATGAATTTTTCAACATTAATCAAATATACATTTTAAACGTCTTACCATGTAAGCTGCATCCTTGAATTTGTTTTCCCCTTGAAGCTTGACAATATCATTTCCAATTGTGTGTCTAAATGAAATGTCACAAATCTTCATAATGGTGATGACGTGACTTCTACAAATCCCACAACCACTTTACTAAGAGCTTGATAAGTATAAGGGTCATTATCATAGTCAATGTTTGGAATATTGAAACCATGGGGAATATCTGCAATAATTAAGGCATACTCCCTTTTAGGTATGAGTTTAGCAATGTCTTCACAATCGCCTTGTATTACTTGATATTGAATAGTGTTTAGCCCATTCCAAATGAAATGAGTAAGAGTTGGATCAAGTTCAACATTCTTAATACGTTTCTTCCTCAGTCTTTCCATCTTTATTTTTTCAATAAAGGTTATTAAGCTAGTTGGTGCTCCATTATCATCCTTCTTCATCTTTTATAAAATAAACAAATATATGTGTAATTTATAAATTAAAAATAGTACACAGATGAATAAAAATGAATGTGTAAATCAAGATACCCTTTTAAATGCAAGATAAAAAGCTTTTGATGTTGATGTAGAACTTGAATCTGGATAGTTGTGAACAACATCATCCCAACTATCTTCATTCAACAATTTAACCATTTGTTCTTGAATTTTCATGTAAACTTTGTGACTGCACTAGATAAAGTAACAAAAATTTAATATAATGATATGTATAACAAATACTACCAAGAACAACATGTTTTATTTAAAAGAAAATTATAATCTAGAAATAAATAAAAATAATTCAACAAACTTAATTTTGAAATTCCTCAGACATTTCTCCAATGATAATTCCCCTAAATTCACACGAGATAATTTTGTTTTCACAATTTTTTCATCTTTCACTCCTTGCATTGCTCTCCAAGGTGTGATAGTCATATCTTCTGGATGCTGCTTCAATTCAGGAGCTGATTTACTGCCGCCACATATCAATGGCTTAGACTTTTTGACCTTCTGGTTTTTAATGCCAATGTTTTCCCACATGCTAAAAATCTCATCAATCAACTTCCAAACATCTCCAGTTCTAAATGCCAATTGTAAAATGTTATCAACACCTCTTAATATATCACTAGGAAGGTTTCGTTTTCCACTTTTTGAATTGGATTTCTTTTCAATTTGATAGCCTATTTCCATACAACATTCCCTTCAGAAATCTATAGTAACATTTATCCTATCCCCACCACATTTTTCTTGAAATTCACTATGAATAAATCTAACCCTTTGGATGAAAGTCATAGACATCCTATATTCATTATCTGAATTATGATCACATGCCACTAACTTTGCTTCTGTATCCAATAAACTAGCATAAATGATACATTTCATTGTTTCAAGACGTGGGTTATTGGGATATTCCTCCATCAATTGTCTTTGAGCTTCTAGAGAATGGTTCCCCCCAAGCACATAATAATTGTATTCAAAACATTTTGACTTATCAAATGCTTCTTTGTTGGGAACTTGAACTAGATCAACAAGAAGCACATAATTAACCACATGAGCATATGGATTGTACCTTATCAATGTCTTCAAGTTGTGAACATGTAGATGGTGTGGCTTTCTGACTTGATATTGACATTGTCCTTCACTTGCCTTGTAGGTTTGTTTGACATTAAGCTGAAATGTACAACCACCATCAATTAAGTTTCTCTTTGTCAAATTCTGTCGAATGGCATTTTGTTTTGTTTTGATAATGCCATCCTCTAAATCAGCTCCTGGTGTAACAATTTATTTGCTTTCTTTTGAAGTTTCACTAGGTTCTTGACTGTTGTTAATGACTAATTCAAAATCTTCAACTTTACTTTTCTTCGTCATAACATTCTCAACAGATTTATTCTTGGGCATTATTACTTTTGGTCTTTTACGGCTCTTCTCAATTCCAATGTCATCTTCAATAACAGCAACATATGCTTCACTGTCAGTTTCAACTTCATTGTCCTCAAAAGTAACTTGTCTACCCTTGCTAGATTTATCCACTAGAGGCCTTTTTTTCTCATCCTTTGGATGTAGTTTTGTAACATCATCAATTACTACATTTTTCTTGTTTTCCATATCTTCTTCTGACACTGAGTAAAAACTGTTGACAACTTTCTGATATCATGCTCTATGAAATGAATGCCTCCCAACCTAATTGAACAACTTTCAACAAAATTCTACCAAACAAAATATCATATGTCAATAAAAACAAAGTTAAAAAAATATAGCGAGACACTTTCAAGAAAGCAAAATACAAATATAAATAACAATACTTACGATGTTTTGCTTCATCTCATTTACGATTTGTTTACACAACTTTGTAGATACCTCTCTCGTGTCATACAATGAATATGATAGTCGATATTTAATCCTTTCATGTGACTTGGGAGCTTTCGTAAGTATGTAAACAACTTCAGTGTCCATTACCGAACACATATCTATGACTCTTCCCATCAGCTCAAAAATTCCATTATCATTCGGTATATCAATATATAGATATATATTCACATTTTGGCTTTCTCTTTCTTGCACATACCAGATTCTTGATGGGAATTTCACCTCTTTTGAATTCTTCCAGTATGAAATCATCTTCTTATCATTTGAGGCACTTGAAAGATTTGTAGCCATGAGCTCAAGTGGAGTTCGTTCACTAATGTTTTTTGAAGATGCACCTTTAAGAGTCTTTGGTCCAAAAAGATTCACAGAAATATTCTTTGATGCCATTTTCCTGAAAAATAGAAGCACATAAATCAGTAAATAACGAAAACATATTAAATTAAATCCACAACGAAAATATATCATAATTTTTTAATTTGTATAATCAGATAATTGAAA
>APFE031624336.1:0-29765 GCA_000404065.3 Pinus taeda | reverse complement strand
TGCATCTTCCACCCCCGATGATCGTTGGATCTGCCCGTATGAGATCTAATGGCCCTCATCCACTCTGCTTGCCGCCCACTTGCCCATCCCCGCTCGTTATCTCCCGTGTATCTTCTCCGCTCGATGACCGTTGGATCTATCCGCCCGAGAATCCAATGGCTCACATCATTTGCTCCCGCTTCCGCTCGATTCTTCTCGCCAATAGATCTCTGCCCTCCATTCACTTGATCCAACGGCTGATATCTGTTCCGCCATGTAGTCAACTCGTCCATAGCCTGTCCCGTGCATCTAAAGGAAGAAGGTGGCCAGTATTCAGCACTCTGCGTAGTTAAGCTTCAACCACTGCATTCAACAAACAAGATGGCCGAGAAGGGAAAGGACTAGCCTCGAGTAGATAAACACATTTATCAATTATGGAACTCTTTCCATATAACACTCCACCTGCTCGAGAAAGACAACAGAACATCTAAGAAGATCAAATTCATTCGCAAACACAGTTATATTGCAGCAGAGACCCATATTAGATAGTTAAAGTGGTTGGTGGTCCATTATGACCCCTCCACGCATAGAATAGCAGAGCATTTTTGTAAAGAAACTCTATATATACCCAGAAAACATATGTAATTAGGGTTGATGGTTGTTGTTTTGATGTAAGGTTTAACTTGGAGACTATAACTGCTTTGATACTTGTAGCGTCTCGTCGGCATTTTCAGCTAATACAAGCTTCTTTTGTTGTTAATTGCTCACTTTCCACTTCTTCTTTGTTCTAGGTTGTGCTTGTTATGCAGTTTCATGTGCTCTTGATATTTAGTATTTGAGGGGCTGTCATCCCACCTCTGTGTTAGAATCTTGTATGTATACTTGAATGTGTTATGCAAGTTTTTGTTTACTTAATGCCAGAGAGTTGTCATCATGTCTGTGCATTAGGAGATAGATTTGCAGTCCTTTTTACTGGTTGTAGCCAGCCATCACATGGTCTTGTGCATCTGCTGGTGTGGTCAGTATTCTCCATATTCACTTAATCCTTAAACTGTGAGTGATTGGTGGTCTAAAGCCTTGTAGTCTGAGGGTGTTCACGCATGTCTGGAGTTAAGCATAGTAGAAGTGGTTATCTGGCTTGAACAAGCATCATTCCTTCCATTCATCCATTTCCAACATTAAGTTGAGTTTGTAATGTTCCCGAGCATCTATGAGATACAACCTAGGAGAGTTTCTTGGGGTGATGACATTATTTGGCGCCGTTGCTGAGGAGAGGAGTTTGAAGCTCAGCTTCCCTGGGAGACGACATAGTTCCAGCTTTGATGATAAATAAAGTTTGGACACATTTCTGGTTGTAATCATCTATCTGGCGACTCCAATGGAGGAAGACCAATCTTGGCGACTCCACATCACAGTTCTAGCTCAGTTTGTGAGGCATACTCGAAGAAATCCTCAGAAATCACCAGCTGACCCAATGTCTGACCCTGAGAAGATCGTTAAGCAGAAGAAAACATCACAGAAAGGAGCATCAGGATCAGGTAAGCCCAAGAAATCTTATGTGTCTCTGCAAGAGAAGGTTATAGTTGAGAATATACAATTTGAAGATATAGAGCCTAGTACTGCTAGTGAGAAAATTCCTTCAGAGATTCATACAACTCCTGGTTCATTTAGTTCCCATTTGGATCTAAGTCCAAAGAAAGCATCCCATACAATCCATAACATCTCGTTGTCTCTGTCATCCATTGCATTGTCCCATACTACTCAATATACCAGTATCCTTCCACATACCCCAGTCATGGCAGGCCAGCAAACACCTACAAAGATAGAAAGAATCATAGCTACTAGGTATGGACCCCTGGTCTTGCCTGTCCCTTTGAATGTCATGCCTGTAGGAGAATATTAGAAATGCGTGCCTAAGTTTACTGGTACAGAGGGAGTAACAGCTGAAGAACACCTTGAGTATTTCTATAGTTATGCTGATAACTTAGATATAAGTGAAAATGATGTGTGGATGAGAGTTTTTGTTCAGAGCTTTGATGGAGAGGCTAGGAAGTGGTCTAAAGAATTGCCCCCTGGATCTATTGTTGATATTGAAGCCTTAGATGAAGCATTTTTGAAGCACTGGGGAGATAAAAAAGATTTTCTATATTACCATACTGAGTTTGGCAACCTGAAGAGGGAAAATGGGGAATCATTGCCTGATTTTAATAAAAGATTCAATCGTATGTATAGTAAGATACAACTAAAGTAAAGCCTACCCCCACCTCTGCGAAACTTACCTATGCCAGTGCCTTTGACTCTGATTTCTATTTTCTGTTGAGAGAAAGAAGATGTGCTACCTTAGCTGAAATGCAAGATGCAACACTAGAAGTAGAATCTAATGTTATAGCAGCAGAAAAAATCAGAACTCATGTTGATAGAAGGAGGCAGAGAGGTGAGGCTTCTTCTTCCTCTGCTTCATATTTAGATCCCAAATTAGATAAGATGAATAGAATGATAGAGTCATTGGCTGCGGAGATATCTAAGCTGAAGGTTGAACAGAACTTGGGGAAGACAAGGCTCCCAAATACATTTGCTCCAAGAAACCCAAATCCATTTAGAAGAGCAAATGAGAAAATGCAAATCATTCATAAGGGTAAAGAAGCTAGCGAAGATCAAAAGGTTAAAGCTCCTTTTCAAAATATGGTCATGGAGGAGGAGCAAATTGAAGATGAGGATGAAATTCATTGTATGGAAGATAAAGGCAGTGCTGTATTTTTTACCTTGGCTGCCTATGAGGAATATTTGTTGCAGGAACAAGACAGTCAAAGGTGGGACAGAGGAGCAACAAATATATAATCTAAGGTCAAATGCAAATAATGTCAAGGAGAATCCTGCCCAAAGAGCTGTTGTCCAAACAGAGTCACAGAATATCAGACATAGAAGACCAGCAGCTGATCCAGTCAAAGCACCAGTTCAAGAGGTAAGAGGTTCTGACAAGTTACCTTCCTCTTTCAGCTTTGAATCAGAAGTCAAGAAGTTAAAAATATATGTACCTCTGTTAGAACTTGTAAAGAGTGAAGTGTTTAGAAAGCCTATCCTTGAAGCTCTTGAACTGAAAGCCACACAAACCTCCACCAACTCTGTCAATTTGCTAGATGATAGGCCTACAGTTGTGCTTAGCCCAATGACTGAACCTGTTGATAATAATTCTCCATCTTTTTATGTCTTCTTGACTATTCATGATAAAATCCTCCACAATTTCCTGCTAGACACGGGAGCTAGCCACAATCTGATGCCTAAAGCCGTCATGGAAGAGCTAGGCCTTGACATCACCAAACCATATCATGATTTATTCTCTTTTGATTCAAGGAAAGTAAAATGCCTAGGATTGATCAAAGACCTAGCCATTACCCTAACTCAGCTGCCCATGAAGAGCATGATGATGGATATTGTGGTAGCAGATGTCCCTCCCAAATTTGGCATGTTGTTGTCAAGAGGATGGATTAAAAGACTAGTTGGGACATTACAGAATGATCTATCTTATGCCACTGTCCTAGTTTTTGAGGAGAAAGAAGGAGATTGTACAGAGAAGCACAACTGGCATAAATAATCAGTGATGAGAAGAATCCTTCCAATCATCCCATTTATGCTGTGAATACCGATTTTGGAGCATGTATTCTCCAAATAGAATAATCTTGGAAGGCCTCAATGCAGCTCAGGAAACTAACAAATCAGGCTGAGGAAGAGCAAGGAAGTCAGGTTTGGGAGATGTTCTTTGATGGAGCATGTTCCATGGAGACTGCAGGAGCAGGGGTGGTGCTGATATCTCCGAAACAAGAAAGCACACATCTGTCTTTTAAGCTGGTTTTCCAAGTCACGAACAATATAGCAGAGTACGAGGCTCTGATATTGGGCCTTAACGTAGCTAAAGACAGAGGAATCAAAAGCATAAAAGTGTTTGGAGATGCTGATTTGATCATTCAGCAAGTAAATAGAGCATTTCAAGCAAAGTACCCAAGGCTAAAAGCATACAGAGATGAGGTATGGAGACTTAGAGACTCTTTTGATAATTTCTCTATCTCATACATCCCTAGAGCCAAAAATCAGCTTGTTGATCCCCTTGATGTGTCTGCTAGCATGTTCATTCCTCCCATGCCTCCCAGACTAGTGTATGAAGTCCAAATGAAATATAGACCATCCTTGCCTGATAATGTCCAACATTGGAAAGTTTTTGAAGATGATGATGAAGTGAATAGGTTCCTGCAAGTCATTGATGAATTTTCTGAAATGCAAATTGACCAAGATAATGAAGCTTTAGAAGAAAGCCCCCAATTCCAGCTTAGAAATAAAATTGGTAACGATAGCATTGTCCAGCTTCCTAGCAATCATATACCTAAAGGCTTAATTCCTCTAGAAAGACTGTTTGACCAGAATGGCGTGCCTTATAACGCTGCCCAAAATGAAGATCAATCTGCAGTCTGTAAGCATGATATAGGGAGTCCAGGTCAGCCTAGATACATAAATATTTCTTCTCATCTATCTGCTGACCAAAGTACTGAATACTGCAAATTAATGAAGCAATTTGCTGATGTCTTTGCCTGGGAATATAGTCACCTGAAAACATATGATAAAAAGATCATCCAGCATAAAATCCCTTTAGAGAAAGATACCATTCCTTTCAGGCAGAAGCTGAGACCAATAAATCCTTTGATCCTTCCTTTGATTGAAAAGGAAATCAAAAAACTGTTGGACGCCAAAATCATAGTCCCTCTTAGATATTCAAAATGGGTAGCCAACTTAGTAGTGGTGAGGAAGAAAAGTGGAGAAATCAGACTCTGTGTTGATTTCAGAAACTTAAACAAATTATCTAAGAAAGACAACTATCCTCTACCCAAGATGGAGCATTTGTTGCAAAATGTCTCAGGAGCCAAAGTGATGCCTTTCCTGGATGGATTTTCAGGGTATAATCAGGTGGTTGTACATCTAGATGATCAAGAGAAGATGACATTCACCACTCCTTAGGGCACTTTTATGTATTCCAAGATGCCTTTTCGGTTGATGAATGTTGGAGCCACCTTTCAGAGAACTATGGATATAGTATTTGTGGGAGAGAAGGATAAATTCGTCCTTATCTACCTTGATGATATAACAGTATACTCTAGCAGCCATCTAAACCATTTGCAGCATTTGAGAAAAGTGTTCCTGAAGTGCAGAAGGTTTGGGATTTCAGTCAATCCTAGAAAATCACAATTTGCTTTAGAAGAAGGCAAGCTGTTAGGACATGTTGTTTCTACTGCAGGTGTCCGAATTGACCCAGAAAGAGTCAAAGCAATACAGACCTTGTCTATCCCAAGATCAAAGAAGGACATCCTATCCTTTCTAGGCAAGATTAATTTTGTGAGGAGGCTTATACCAAATTTTGCAGAACTAGTGAAGCATATCACCTCCATGTTGAAGAAGGGGTCGGAGATCAAATGGACTGACGTAGCAGGAAAATCTTTTGATTCCATTAAAAAATCTATTATGGAGGCTCCCACTTTAATCAATCCAGATTACAGCAAGGAGTTCCATATATTTTCTTTTGCCTCTATTGACACCCTTGCAGCAGTTTTATTGCAAGCAGATGAAGAAGGCTCAGAGCATTCGATGGCGTTTTTCAGCAAAACCTTAAGCGATGTTGAGCTGAGGTATGATATTATTGAAAAACAAGTGTATTCTCTTATCAAGTCTTTGAAAGCTTTCAGAGTTTATATTCTGCATTCCAAGATAATTGCATATGTACCCTCTACTGCAATAAAAGATGTCTTAACACAACCTGATGCTGATGGAAGAAGGGCTAAATGGATTGCAAAGATGATTGAATTTAATATAGAACTGAAGCCCATCAAGATTGTTAGAGGTCAGGGCCTTGCCATACTGTTAGCTGAAGAAAATTACAGAACATTGGACATAAATATCATAAGCACAGATGCAGAAAATCGTCAAACATAAGAAGAGGAAGCAGCGGAACTAGAGAGAAAGTAGTCGGTGGCAGAAAACCTAGCTTCTTGTGATTGGTATTCTGCAATAGTTAAATTCTTGCTGAAGCTAGAAACCCCTCCAGGCCTTACTCAAAGTCAAGTCAGAACTGTTAAACTCAGGGCAAAAAAATATTGCATCCATGAAAATCTTCTCTATTGGAGGGACCCCTCTGGAATGATTTTGAGGTGTCTGGACAAAGAACAATCAATGGAAGTTATGCAGTAGTTTCATTCCAGCATGTGTGGAGGACACCATTATTAGAAAACTACAGCCCACAAGATCCTCAGAGCTGGGTACTATTGGCCCACCTTATTCTCTAATGTATTTTCATTTGTTAAATCTTGTGACAAGTGCCAAAGATTTGAAGGGAAACAACAGTTGAAGTCCCTGCACTTAAAACCAATAAATGCAAAATGACCTTTTCAGCAGTGGGGCTTGGATTTCATTGGAGAAATCAATCCACATTCCAGTGGCCAGCACAGATGGATATTAGTAGCCACTAATTATTTTACTAAGTGGATTGAAGCAATCCCTACCAGAAAGGTTGATCATAATGTGGTCATGAAGTTTTTGACAGAGCATATCTTTACCAAATTTGGTTGTCCACATACATTAGTCACAGACAATGTAGCAGCCTTCAGGGCAAAAGAATTGGTGGATATGTGTGATTCAATGGGCATTAAACTGGTTCATTCCACCTCATATTATCCTCAAGGAAATGGTCTAGCAGAATCTTCAAATAAAAGTCTGATAAGGATAATTAAAAAGCTACTGGAAGACAACAAAAAGAATTGGGATTCTAAGCTCAGATATGCACTGTGGGCTGATAGAGTGACCATTAAGAAATCCACAGGGAATTCTCCATTCAAGCTGGTGTATGGCATTGAGGTTGTATTCCCAATTCAGTTAACTCTCCCTGTGGCAAAGTTCCTGCAACAAGAACAAAATGAGGAAGAAGACATGGCAAAAAGGATCACTGATTTAGCAGAGGTACATCAAATCAGAGAACAACTAGTTGAAAAGGCTGCAGCACATCAGAAAAAGATCAAGGAAGCTTTTGACAGGAAGACAAAATCAGATAATTTTTAGGTTGGAGATTTGGTTCTGAAGTGGGATGCACTAAAAGAAAAGAAAGGCAACCATGGGAAGTTTGATGCTTTCTGGACAGGGCCTTTTATCATTTCTCAGATTCAAGGGAACAACACCTTCATACTGAAAAGTATGGGAGGAGAAGCAGTTTTTGATGGCCCAGTTAATGGGCATTTTCTAAAAATTTATGTTGTTTAAGGTCTTGGGCCTTAAAATTGTAAATATTTCATTTTATCAGTTTAGTGTAAGCACAGTTAGACTCCATGCCCAATGGAACACTAGGAATTTTACTAATTTGTTTTCATCGGAAAGGCATTGATCTGCAGGTTCTTGAGACCTCACAGGGAGGATCTCATCCCCAGAAGGAGCCAGTGTTAGCTCTGCTACATCCTTCAACAATTGAAGGTCAAATACATGCCTGACCATGTTGTTGTTGTTCAAGGAAACTCACAACATTCATTTTCTCCTTCCCTTGCACCGCTCATTCTCCCTTTCTCAGTCTTAAAAGTAGTTAATTCCTATATCGGGTCCGCTGCTTAAATCGCAATCGGCGATTCGTGACTCCTGGGGGTCCTTTATATATCAGACCCATGACTCCGTCGATGGTCGACGGCCGATCCTCCACTACTCCGATGGACCGGATGCGATATGGTATTAAACCATAGTAAATATGCCTGTCGGGTCCACAGCCTTATTGTAGTCAGCACTTTCATGTGGCAAGACTTCTCAGCTTGCGATCTGCAATGGATGCGATGACAGGTTAAGTCATATTGTAATGCAGCATCGGGTCTGCATACATTCATCGCAATCGGGGGGTCGCCCTTGGCGGAGGTCCAATGCGATAATCGCTATTGGCGATTGCAAGTCGCATAGGGTCAGGGCTTGACATTAACGCAGACCATTCCATTTTTGTGATGCGATATTAGGATTTGGACCCGATATGACTCACCGCCCCTGTGTAATAAGTTTCAAGTCCGGTTTGCGCCTCCGATAGTGTATTTGCCATGTATTTCACCATAAGTCTGTGCCGATAGTGTATTTTCCATATTCCATAGTTTTCCCCGGCTGATAATCCCCACACATCTTCTGCCCCCAATGATCGTTGGATCTGCCCGTATGAGATCTAATAGCCCTCATCCACTCCACTTGTTGCCCACTCGCCCATCCCCGCTCGTTATCTCTCGTGTATCTTCTTCGCCCGATGACCGTTGGATCTGTCCACCCGAGAATCCAACGGCTCACATTATTTTCTCCCGCTTCCGCTCGATTCTTCTCGCCAACAGATCTCTACCCTCCATTCACTTGATCCAATAGCTGATATTTGTTCCGCCATGTAGTCAGCTCGTCCATAGCCTGTCCCGTGCATCTGAAGGAAGAAGGTGGCCAGTATTCAGCACTCTGCGTAGTTAATCTTCAACCACCACTGATTTGATAATCACCCTATGAGTGACCTCAGTTGAAAATTTATTAAAAAAAAGGTATTACAGACTCATGTGCTGGTGTGTGTTCTGTGTTATTGAAACAACGGATCGATCAAATTGCCAGTACATAAACATTTTAAATGGAAAGACAACAAAGAAATACAGTAAGAAATACAAAGACACAAACAGTTTTTAATAAGGAGTTCACCCTATTCTCCAGGGCTACGTCTCCAGTCCAGCTTCAGTGGTGGCCTTGTTTTATTGCGTCTTATAGCAGAGAAATTACATTACAGGGACTCAATATGAGTTCTCTTGAAGCAGATTTTGCTTGGCAGGGTGGTTCTTGGATTCCCCAAGCCACTCAGAGTTCACAGACTCCTTTTTCTTCCTACCAGCTCTGTGACCTTTGGTCTATAGTGGAAAGAGCCAACTGTGATGCTCAATCTAGACAGATTCCTCTATGGGAAGGCTTGAATCTTCAAGCTCTCTAGTGCTCGATTCTGCCTATGGTTAGATCGACCCTCTGTCTCTTCTGCTCGGCTTTACTGCTCTCTGTGTCCAGTCCTCCTCTTAGGGTTCACTATTCACTATCTCTCTTGGTCGCTTGGATTCTTCTCCTAATTCTCCTCCTCCCCCTTAGACTGTCTTCGTTCATGGCTTTAACCAGTCGATCATATGCCTTCTCGGTTCCTCTCCCGCCTATGCCGATTCTCCTCCTGCAGCTGTGCTTGGAGTTCCCTGTTCGGCGTCAGCATGAACGCTCAGGGAGTGCCACGTGTCCCCATCTAACTGGTGCCAGCATGCTTCGTCGGCTCATTCCTCCGATTATGTCGCAAATACACTCTTTATCCACCGTGGCAGTCAATGGATTCCAAATCCCTTTTAAATCGCAGATTATTTCCTTGTCGATTCTGCTTCTTTCTATCAGGCGCAATCTCAACCATCCGATCTGGGCTCCTCCAGATCCAACGTCATAAGCACGTCGAGCGTGGTTGACTTGCTCGACTGTTAACGCACGATCATGGCAGTTTTTCTCTCACCTCCACTGCCACGCGTCGATCGCTGATTGTGATCACTCCACTTTCTCCAAAACCTCTTACCGTTCAAGGGTGTCTCGATCAAACCGCCGGTTTCCAGGCCGTGGATCCCACCGTTGTACATTGGTGCTTTTTACCTTTTTTTGCCCGCGGTCCTCTGGCTCCCAACGTGACCGAGTGCTTAAGGCTCCCCCATTTCGGCCCTGTTCGCCCAGCGATGTGCAATTAGCGCGCATTAATCGCGCATCAAAATCGCCTCCTTTTCCCGATCCGGGGCTCCCAGGGGCTGTTTTGACCTCCTGCGCAATCCTCATGGGCCTCGGTCAACGCGCTTTGACCGAGGTCCTTGTCGTTTCGCACCGACTGCCATGGCCACTGGTTTAGGGGGTTTTTGATGATGTTTTGGATTTCATTAGAGAGTTTGTCAACTCGATACAGTCAAAGTTCTTGACAATATTTTGTGGATCCAATTCGGATCACGACCTCCATACTAAAAAAGCTTTTAGATGACCGAAAGTTAGTTTTCTTCAAGCATCAACTAAGTGAGGGAACTGTTGTCTCACTTGTCCAATCTCAATCCACTGCACATTGCTCGGCTTCGAACCTTTAAGCCCGATCCTGAGGTATTCCACCTGTCCACTGCACGTCGTCCTCACCTTCTTGTCCAGCACTGTGTCTTCCTGCAACTCATTAAGATATTCAGGTAGCAGGTCATCAACAGAAGGTAATTGACTCTTCTCTTCAGGGTCCTCAATCATTGAAGGTTCAAACAACCTCAAGCAATCTATGTTCACAACTGATTAGATGTGCATGTAAGCTGGTAGATCAAGGTAAAAAGCATTCTCACCAATCTTCTCAAGTATCCTAAAGGGTCCATACCTGATAGGTTTTAGCTTTTTACCTTCACCTTGCATTCTGTCCTTGCTGATATACAACCAGACTTGGTCTCCAACTTGAAAACTATGATCCATCCGATGCTTATCATGCCTAGCCTTGTACTTGGTCTGGCTCTTTTCCAGTTGTTCCTGTACTGCCTGGTGGATCTCCTGGATCTATTCGATGAACCTCATTGCCTTGTCCACATCACTGTGTCCATCAACCATGGTATCTTTACCAAAAACAAAATCCAAAGGAGACCTTGATATGAAACCAAAACAGGTCTCAAAAGGAGATCTCTATGTAGAAGAGTGTTTGGCTCTATTGTAAGCATGCTGCACATAGCACAAGTGCTCATCCCAAACCTTAGGATGTTTGCTACAATATCCTCTCAGTAGCTAGATCACCGTCCTGTTAACTACTTCTGTCTAGCCATTTGTTTGTGGATGAAAAGTTGTGCTTTTCTTCAACTTGGTTTCCATTAGTTCCCACAAACTGGACCAAAACTTTCCCACAAATCAGGTGTCTCGATCAGATATAATAGAGGTGGGTAATCCAAAATGAACCCATAAATGTTCAAAGAATAACTTTGCAGTTTGTTCAGCGGTAATCTATTTACTACGCGGTATCAAAATACACATTTTGCTGAACCTATCCACAAAAACATATAAATAATCATGACCCTTCCTAGATTTAGGCAGTCCTCCAACAAAATCCATGGAAATGCTTTCCCAAGGGTGAGAAGGAACTGGCAAGGAGTGTACGAGCCTAGTTTTCTGTTGTTGGGCTTGCTTTAGCACACATGGCACACCCCTTTACATATCTAGAAACTGTTCTCACTCATTTCGGCCAATAGCAGAACCTTTTCAGCTGTTTGCAACCATTTTACTTCCCCAAATGACCTGATATCAGAGAAGTGTGTGCTCCCTAACTTATCTTTGCTCTCTCAGTTGTGGAATGCAGAGTTTCCCACAATGATATAAGAGTCGGTCCTTCACATGATAGTCCAATTCTTCTACTCTTTTGCCTTGACTCAAAGTTGCATATACATATTTAAAGTCCATATCCTGAGCATATTGTTCTATGTAGCTTTCATGCAGCACATAATTATGCTTAAGTATGGTAGATGCATTTATAATGGGTCTAGATAACATGTCTACAACCTTGTTATGTATGCCCTTTTTAAATCTGACGACTAAATGAAACTATTGTAGAAAACCCATCCATTTGTAATGTCTTGATTGCTGAAATTTAGTTTGGGAGTGTAGGTATTGAAGTGGCTAATGATCAGTATGTATTACTGTTTCTTTGTCCATTAAGTAATATTTCCACTTTTTCACACTCTGAACTAATGCATACAATTCTTTATCATAGGTAGGATAGTTAACTACTACAAGATTAAAAGTCTCAAAATGATAACATTGGGGTTTACCGTGCTGTGTCAAAACTACTCCCATGGCATAGTCACTGGCATCAGTTTGGATCTCAAATGGTCTTTGTAGATCTGGCAGTGCTAGTACAGGTGCTGTACTAATTTTTTCTTTCAAGGTGTCGAAGGCTTTCTGCTATTTGCCTCCCCACTGAAACACCTTGTTCAATCCTGTCAAAAGCATGTAAGGGAGCTGCAATTGAGGAAAAATTTGAAATGAACTTCCTCCAATATTGTGCTGCTCCTAAGAAGCTTCTCACTTCTGTAGCAGACTTGGGTTTAGGCCAGTTTATGATGATTGCCACTTTAGAGGGATCTATTTTCAATTCACCTCCCCCTACTATATGTCCCAAATAATTTAGGGAGGTTTTGTCAAATTCACATTTGGAGAGTTTAACATAAAGTTTTTCTCTTTTCAAAACATCTAATGTCTGCTTAACATGCTTTAAGTGTTCTTCTCACGTTTTACTAAAAATCAGAATGTCATCCAGATACACAATAACAAAATCATCAAGAAAAGGTCTGAGTACATCATTCATTAATCTCATGAAAGTAGCAGGAGCATTAGTTAATCCAAAAGGCATAACCAACCACTCATAACAATCCCTGCTTTGTTTTGAAAGCAGTCTTCCATGCATCTTGCTCTGCAAATCTGACCTGATGGTATCCACTGTGCAAATCCAGCTTGGTGAAATAAACAACTTCCTTCAATTGATCTAAAAGATCATCTATGCGAGGAAGGGGATAACGATTTTTTATTGTTATCTTATTCAATGCTCGGTAATCAAAAGCACATCCTCCACGAGCCATCTTTCTTTCTCACCAAGACGATTGGTGACCCACATGGTGATGTGCTAGGCCTGATGAACCCTTTCTCGAGCAACTCCTGCACCTGCTTCTTGATTTCATCATTCTCTAAAGCGGACAACCTTTTATACCTGTGGCTACAATGATTGTTTCATCTCCCGATTCTGACCCCAATTCTTTCTGTTTAGCTGCAACATTCTTCTTCTTCTTGCCCTCAGACTTCTTAAGTCTCAGCTCTAGATGCAGAATCCAACAATGCTCATCATCATGCCCCTCCTTTTTACAGTGAGTGCATGAAGCTTTGCCTTTTTGTGCAGTGTTAGCCTTCCTTACTTTCCACTTCTGCTTCCTTTTCTCCTTTCTCTTGCTTACAGTGGGTTGGGATGGTCCCCAAACTTCTGGATTTCCATTCTTTCCTCTAGCTTCTAGATGAGTAGCTTGTACAAATACCTCATCTATACTGGTGGGATTAAACATGAGGATGGTATGCCTCATGTAGCTATGTAGACCACCAATTTACTTCAAAAGAGTTTCTGGTGAGTCTAATGAGATACCCAACATCAATTCTCTCTTTCTAAATTCTTGAGTATACCCTTACACACTTTGCCCTTTCAACTACCGAAGAGTTTGCCAACTCATCATGGCTTGTTGCATGTAGGCCAATGGATAGAACTACTTTTTGATTGCAGAAACAAATTCACTCCAGACAGAGATGGTCTTACCATGCTTCCTCATATCAGCTTGGGTTCTACCTTCCCACCAAACCAAGGTAGTGCCTCTTAGGCGTAGGCTTGCCAGCTAAATCTTACTCCTATCTGAGTCTATGTTTTGTACCCTGCAATACACAACAATTTGTCTAATCCAATTGTCCAACTTTTCAGCATTTAGCTCTCCATCATATATAGGAAAATCAAATTTGACATCCAGTTTAATCAAGGATGCTTTCTTATTATGCACAGGGCTACTAGGAGGTGTAGGAAGCTTTCTTCTTTTCCCTTTCCTTTTGAGTGGTCATGAGAATGAGATTCATCTTCTTCTTTATCTTGTTTAGAACCTGATGAATCCTCATCCTTATGCTTTCTAAAGTCCTTATACATTTCTTCTACCATGGACTTTATAGCTAGGAAACTTTCTAGGAACTGGGGGTCTGGCCCTATAGAACCTTCTTCTGACATTGTCTTCCGAGAATAGACTCTCCCAATTTCAGGATTAGTTTCCACCAACTCTCATTCTCCTAATTTGAGCTTTGATCTAGTGATCATTCACAGCTACACCAACACAAGCTTGTCTAACCTTACAACCTAGAGCTCTGATACCACTTGATCTGATAATCACCCTATGAGTGACCTCAATTGAAAATTTATTAAACAAAAGGTATTACAGACTCATGTGCTGGTGTGTGTTCTGCGTTATTGAAACAACGGATCGATCAGATTTCCAATACATAGACATTTTAAATGGAAAGACAACAGAGAAATACAGTAAGCAATACAAAGACACAAACAATTTTTAATAAGGAGTTCACCCTATTCTCCAGGGCTACATCTCTGGTCCAGCTTCAGTGGTGGCCTTGTTTTATTGCGTCTTATAGCAGAGAAATTACATTACAGGGACTCAATATGAGTTCTCCTGAAGCAGATTTTGCTTTGGAGGGTGGTTCTTGGATTCCCCAAGCCACTCAGAGTTCACAGACTCCTTTTTCATCCTACCAGCTCTGTGACCTTTGGTCTATAGTGGAAAGAGCCAACTGTGATGCTCAATCCAAACAGATTCCTCTATGGGAAGGCTTGAATCTTCAAGCTCTCTGGTGCTCGATGCTGCCTATGGTCAGCTTGACCCTCTGTCTCTTCTGCTAAGCTTTACTACTCTTTGTGTTCAGTCCTCCTCTCAAGGTTCACTGTTCACTGTCTCTCTTGGTCGCTTGGATTCTTCTCCTAATTCTCCTCCTCCCCCTTCCACTCTCTCTGTTCATGGCTTTAACCAGTTGATCCTATGCCCGCTCGGTTCCTCTCCCACCTACGTCGATTCTCCTCCTGCAGCTATTCTTGGACTTCCTTGTTTGGCATCAGCATGAACGCTCAGGGAGTGCCACGTGTCCCCATCTAACTAGTGCCAGCATGCTTTGTCAGCTCATTCCTCCGGTTATGTCGTGAATACGCTCTTTCTCCACCGTGGCAGTCAATGGATTCCAAATCCCTTTTAAATCACAGCTTATTTCCCTGTCGATTCTACTTCTTTCTATCGGGCGCAATCTCAGCCGTCCGATCTAGGCTCCTCCAGATCCAACATCACATGCACGTCGAGCGTGGTTGACTTGCTCGACCGTTAACGTACGATCATGGTGGTTTTTCTCTCACCTCCGCTGCCACGCGTCGATTGCTGATTATGATCACTTTGCTTTCTCCAAAACCTCGTACCGTTCAAGGGCGTCCCGATCAAACTGTCGGTTTCCAAGCCGTTGGTCCCACCGTCGTACATTGGTGCTTTTTACCATTTTCCACCCGCGGTCCTCTGGCTCCCAACGTGACCGAGTGCTTAAGGCTCCCCCATTTCGGCCCTGTTCGCCTAGAGATGCGCATCAAAATCACCTCCTTTTCTCGATTTGGGACTCCCAGGGGTTGTTTTGACCTCCTGCGCAATCTCCATGGGCCTCGGTTAGCGCGCTTTGACCGAGGTCCTCATCGTTTCACGCCGGCTGCCATGGCCACTAGTTCAGGGGGTTTTTGATGTTGTTTCGGATTTCATTAGATATTTGGTCAACTCGATACATTCAAAGTTCTTGACAATCTTTTGTGGATCCGATTCGAATCAACCGCATTTAACAAACAGTATGGCTGAGAAGGGAAAGGACCAGCCTCGAGCAGATAAATGCATTTATCAGTTATGGAACTCCTTCCATATAACACTCCACCTGTTCGAGAAGGACAAGAGAGCATCCGAGAAGATCAAATTCATTCGTAGACACAGTTAGATTGCAGCAGAGACCCATATTAGACAATTAAAGTGGTTGGTGGTCCATTATGACCCCTCCACCCATAGAATAGAAGAGAATTTTTGTAAAGAAACTCTATATATACCCAGAAAACGGATGTAATCAGGGTTGATGGTTGTTGTTTTGATGTAAGGTTCAACTTCTGGAGACTGTAACTGCTTTGATAGTTGCAGCGTCTCATCGGCATTTTCAGCTAATACAAGCTTCTTTTTCTATTAATTGCTCACTTTCCACTTCTTCTCTGTTCTAGGCTGTGCCTATTATGCAGTTTCATGTGCTCTTGATATTTAGCATTTGAGGGGTTGTCATCCCACCTCTGTGTTAGAATCTTGTATGTATCATTGAATGTGTTATGCAGGTTTTTGTTTACTTAATGTTAGAGAGTTATCATCCTGTCTGTGCATTAGGAGATAGATTTGTAGACCTTTTTACTAGTTGCAGTCGACCATCACATGGTCTTGTGCATCCGCTGGTGTGGGCAGTATTCTCCATATTCACTTAATCCTTAAACTGTGAGTGATTGGTGGTCTAAAGCCTTGTAGTCTGGGGGTGTTCACGCATGTCTGGAGTTAAGCATAGTAGAAGTGGTTATCTGGCTTGAACAAGCATCATTCCTTCCATTCATCCATTTCCAACATTAAGTTGAGTTTGTAATGTTCCCGAGCATCTCTGAGATACAACCTAGGAGAGTTTCTTGGGGTGATAACGATAAGATTGTGAAATACACAGACACTTGAAACAGTAAGAGAAACATGGTAAGAAAATACAAAAACACAACAAATTTAATAAGGAGTTCAACCAATCCTCTCGGGCTATGTCTCATGGTCCAGTCTTTAGTGGTGGCCTTTTCTATTGTGTCTTAAAGCAGAGTTTTTACAATAAGGAGCTCAATTTGAGTCTCACTTTAACAGATAATGATCAATAGGGTGGTACTTGGATTCCCCAAGCCTCTAGAGTACACAGACTCCCCCTTACTGAATCTTGACCTCAACTGGTCTCAATGGTATGAGCCCAATTTGGTACTCAATACCGGATATGTATACACAGAGGAGTTGCTTGAACATCTCAAGCCTTCTCTGGAGTTCACAGACTCTCAAACTCTCTCTGTCTTTGTCTGTTCGATGCTGCCTTTTCTCTGCAGGTCAGCTCGACTTCTCTGTTTTCTGCTTTCTTTTACTGCTTCTCCTCTTTTGTCTCTCTGCAATTTGTATGTTCGTGGCTTAAAGCTAATCTGCTCGTTGACTATTCGTTTCTGCTTCCTAGCTCCTGGATCGCCTGCCTCTATCCACTAGAATTCCCCTGCTCTGCATCATCATCACTGTAACGCTTCACAGAGAGGTGGAAACTTGTTTCCTCATGAACTGAGTGTCAGTTCTCTTTGAACAGTCGTTATTTCCGTTGCTCCAAGATCACCCGTGAAACTGTTCCCTCTGCCAACTCATCGGTCATGCCGGATCTCAAATCTTATCCGCCTCAGCCTTTTTCCCTATTGAATCCGGTCACACATCAGATTGCTTCTCCACCATTGATCTGGGGCCTTCAGATCCTACGGTCTCCATTCATATCACACGGGTAAGTAGCATGCCCTTTACCCACACGATGAGAGCAGTTTTCTCTCTCATCCGTCAGACACGCATCACCCAGTGTATGGCATCGCGCGGGATTCGGCCAAACTCGCTTACTGCTTGAAGTGCACGCGATATCCTGCCAATTTTTGGCGTGGGGCCCGCCTTTTGGCGGTTGTTGGTGACTTCCGTATGGTTCTATGTTTTTCCCCGTGACCAAGCGCTCGGGGTTTTCATTCACTGAGAGGGACGCCCTGCGATACCCGATTAGCGCTTAGCACTAATCGCATATCAGAAACTGCCTCCATTTCTAGATCTGGGCTTCTGATTGCCAATTTGAGTCCATGCGTGGTCTCCATGGACCAATGGTCAGCGCGCTTTAACCGAGGGTCCTCGTTGTTCCATGCTAGCCACAAATTGCCATTGTCTAGAGGTCATTTCTGATAAGCTCATTATCCATAGTGCTTTGAAATTTTGGTATGAGTTTTACAGAGTTCAGGAAACTATAAGAGTGTTTAAAGATCCAATTCGGATCATTTGATATACTTGAAAATGTAGGAGATAATGCCTATAGATTCAATCTACACTCATACATGCACATCTACTTAGTTGTGAATGTAGAGAATTCGAAACTATATGAGCCTTCCATGTTACCTTATGTAAAGAATTTGGCACTAAATGCTTAGGTAGAGTTGACAGAAGATATAATTACGCAAAAGAGGTCCAGAACTACAAGACATGAGAAACATGACCTTTGACATATTGGGTTGAAAGGAAAAATTCTGGGAAGGCCTAAATGGTACACTCGAAAGAAGGTGGAGGAAATGTTTTCTCACCTTATTTAGTGAAAGCTTCTAGGAACCAAAAGCCTCCCAAAATGGGGAGGTGTGAGATATATTGGATCATTATATTCTTTTTCATCCATCTCAATGCTCTCAAAGTGGAAAAAATGGAGGAATCAACTCACATGACTATTTTTACTAGCATGACCTAGTTTCGAAAATTGGGGTCTTAAACCTTTTGAGAGCATTTAGAGGCATCAAACAATGTTTTTTGGGGGTTAAAATTTTCGAAGTTAGTTCCACGTCTTTTTTTCCTTTTCTACACACAAAGACCTTTCTAGTGGTGCAAGAATCATATTAATCAAAGTCTGTATGCAAAAGTTATGCTACTCAGAAATTGACCTTTCTTTTTTGACTACCATAATTTGAGAGGATGCCATGTCAGCTCTCATTATTCAAGGAAAAGGGGATGGCCACGTGATCATGATGAATAAGACTCTAGAAGATTCCATATTGTAACTATGGTTAAGAGTTGAAGGAGTCAAACCTAACCACTAGTAGGCTATCAGGTTGTGTTATAACTAGATCACTAGGAGGAAAATGGGTTCCATTATTTTCAAGTGCATTTGTTCTATAGATGAGCAGAGTAGCTGAAAGGGATAGGGAGGGACCACACAAAGATGATTTATGCATTGTATTAACCCATAGGCCTTACTTATTTTTACTTGCATCAATTTTCTATTAAGAGAAAGAGAGCAGAGCAGCCTCACCTTACAACTGGGTTTTCTCCCAAAAAGTTTCCCAAGATATATTTTGTGTCAATCATGGTTTGTGTGTTTTTATTTAGTTGTTCTCCATTTTCTTCATAATTATAATTTGAATGCATACACAATAAACAATGATTTATAGATCTAGAAAATCTAAGGAGGAATAAACCCTCATAGTGTAGATTTTGGATTTTTAAGTACAATTTTATCAAATCTGTTGTGACGAACTGTCTAGTGGAATATCCATGACAATTAACCAATTAGCAATTCTATTAGATGCTTGTGTCATCTATTTAGAATGTCACAATATCTCTCGAAATTGGATTAAATTTTGATGTAGGACAATGGCAATTTCTCCTTATAATTACAATTACCCTATTCATGAATCTATTGTTTTTTAGTAACTAGAGGAATTGAGAACTAGATTGAACTCGTACCCGTTGATACGGGGTTGATTCTGGTTGCTACCACTATAACCACTAGGTTCTTATGATTTCCCCTATCATAGGCATGGGTGAATCATGGTTTGAACCTACGACCTTTACTCAAGGAGTTCCTTGACAGTACACCTTGTCACCAATTGGTCTACACCCCAGGGGCTTTAAAAAAGAAAGACGTGGGGGTGGGATTTGTTCCCCATATGTGTGCATAGGTCATAAGGCCATTTAATATAATCTCTCTTGGTGCAACCACATGTTCAACCACTACCTCAAGTTGCCCCCATGTGAATAGAACCTTTCCTAATGGTGAAAAACTCTTCACCTTCCACCATTGGATCAAAAACCTACGAGGCTTCAAGAATATATTGGTACATCACATTCTCTTATTATATTTAATCGATGAGATTTCCATTTTTTTTTAAATAACAAAGAAAATAAGGATCCACAATAACAAATCTTTACAAGGCTATTGTGAAGACATTACTCATGAATATGGTTTAAGGAAATCAAAACCAACTCCAAGAAATACACTTGTAATAACAAGAGAGTAGTTTTTTTTGGTGGTTTATCCATCTATGTTATGGTCCAATTTGCTTCATTTCTTCCATTTTCAATAAAATTAATCAACACTTTAACTCTCTTTTATTCATTGTACTATAATATTTTCATTTAATTAACCTCTAAAATCTTATTAAAGAAATAAATTGAAATTTTTAAGGATTTGATCACCGTCGAACCTCTACCCGCTACCAGAGCCCTCGATATTTTTCCTCACGCTCTGACTGAGTCGCTTCAGAGAGACCCTAAACTTGGGGTGTCGTTGCAATTAATTCAGCATTAGAAGTTTCCTCGCATAGTGATTGATGAAAATCCTGAGCAGGTTCCTACGAGGGTGCCATTGGCTCCTAATTCTTATGTCATTTGGCTGAGGGAAGATTCTAGTGCTTATGCCGCTCAGGAATTGCCAATTTTTGTTAAAACCCAGACAATCGTTATGCCTCATGGTTTGTGAACGGGAGGCGGTATCTTCACTTGCAAACAAAATATTTCACTTTACAGTGTCCCAAAGGCGAATCCTCTATGAGGCAAGCAATTAAACTTGGCAAACATTTTGAGGGATTATGGCATTAAGAAGAATGCCACTGTCTCCCTCACGGCTGCACTGAAAAGGGGGCCAAAGTTTTTGGGGTAACTTCTACCGCAAAATCTCATTTAAAGAAGCTCTCAACATGGGATCCATCTCTCAACTTTTGAAGGCTCTTGCGGGCCAGGTGTTTGTGGTTGAATATTCATTGGAAACCCCAATAAACCACGTGAACTCTTCACCACGTTAAAGATTTTTCACCATACTAAGCATACAATTATTTGTTGTTTTAACTGATTCTGGCTCTCAGCTTCTGCCGTTAGGGAGTGGGTTTTTAAGAACTGGACGAAGAACATAAAATTGCTATTTTGTTCTAAAGGTTATTTTGTAGTTGTATTCAAAGATATGGAGGACCGACATAGGGATTTTGATGAGGGGCCTGGTTTTGGGGTTGCGTGGGACTCTCAATCTAGCCTTGGTTTCTTGAATTCAACCCACTCTCCATGAAGACTCTTGCCACTCCAGTTTGGGTAAGACTCCCAAACCTTCCCCTTCCCTGGATTACATCGAATTTCCTTGGAGTTATTGGAAATGCTATTGGATGCTTTGTCAAAATAGACAATGAGAGGATATATAGTGGGTTCATATCTTTCGTTTGGATCTGTGTAGAACTAGACTTGAGTGCATGTCTCCTAGATAAAATCATTCTCAAATGGGATGGGGAGGACATTCATCAACCTCTAGACTATGAAAATAGAACTTTTAGATGCAAAAATTATTAGTAACTCGACCATTTTCATAATGTATGCCCTAAAGGAGTGTCAGAATCCTTGGAGCCATGAAAACCCAACCGTGGTTGGCGTAATTTGAAGGTAGATTCAAATGGCAAGAACTCGACAGGCAATACGAAAGAAAACCCTCAACATGAAAAGATACACCCTGATTCTTCAACCTCCCAAGATCTTGTGCAGCGCATAGTTGACACGCCTTTAGCTTCGAAGGAAAAGAATTGTCCTAATGGTGACTATGACCACAAGGCAAAAATGATCTCACAAATCTGATCATTCAGATAGTATCTGAGGAGGTGGGGGCAATGGAGCTTTCTATGAAAGACAAGGATATGACATGTTCCTTAGATGTAACTGGTAAATATGTAGGATGGGCTGAGGAGGTGGGAGCAATGGAGTTTTTTATGAAATACAAGCATATGACATGTTCCTCAGATATAACTGTTAAATCTGTAAGATGAATAGATATCCATAAGAGAGAAAAAAAAACCTTTAAACACCTCTATGGTTTGATATCTTAATATCTCTATCTTACTAAAAGGCAATATCTTAATATGTCATCCTACTAAGAGGCTTGACCTATTAATAAATAATTTGTTTACTTCTAATAGAATATTTTCAATCAGATTAAAAAAACATTACCCATTACCACATTGCTATGGCAAGAGCGTTATTGTCCTATGTTAATATAAAAATACAAAAATTATTATTTTAATTTAAAATAGCCATATATTAACAAGCCACGTGAAACTCATTAGTATATTTTTGTGTTTTATAAATGCTACACTCTGGAAGCTAAACTCATTAATAAAAATCTCTAAACCTGCTGTGTAGTCAACTTTTTAATAAGGATAATTTATTTTTTTTTTAATTTAAAACACTAATGACCCATATAATTGCCATTCAAAGAAAACACCCAACATATGGCCTCGTGAAACTCATTAGTATATTTTTGTGTTTTATAAATAGTAAACTCGGAAGGTAAATTAATTAATAAAAATCTGTAAACCTTCTGTATACTCGACCTTTTAATAAGTGTAAGTTATATTTTTTTAAAATTAAAAATACTAACGACCCACATAATTTCCACTCAAAGAAAACACCAACATATTACCACGTGAAACTCATTAGTATATTTTAGTGTTTTATAAATACTACACTCGGAAGGTAAATTCATTAATAAAAATCTCTAAACCTTCTGTGTACTCGACTTTTTAGTAAGTATAAGTTATATTTTTTTTAAAATTAAAAATACTAACGACCCATATAATTTCCACTCAAAGAAAACACCAACATATATAATAAAAAACAGGTTTTAGCTCTTGCTCCAGTTTTTTCATAAATAGTGCGATTAGTAAATTGTAGCGTTCGACGCGACCACCGAGAAACAATGATGTATGAATATTCCAGACCAATCAAATGTAACCGTTGAAGAGGGAGTGGGAGGAATATTTCTGACATGCCATCCGGACTAGATGATAATCACCGTCGGATTAGAGAACGGGAGCCTAAGGAGTATGGAAAGAATTATGGCTTTTTAAGGCCAGAAAAGCTGGGCTAAAAAGCTATCTTCTGTCTTTATAAATCCTTTGCCTACCCTCCCCGCGGACATAATTCAAATCTGTGTGTTCATATTTCCCTGTTTTGGTGTGAAGGAGATGACAGAAGGAAAATTTAGAGGTCTTTAATGCCTACCGGGTAGGGATAGATTGGCTGCAATGCATTCTTGGAGGTCTGTAATGCCCCTTTAAAATCGATGATCAGGTACAGAATTTATGTCTTCATGAACAGCCGGCCTGTAAGCTCCTTTCAGGTTTCATTTACAACTTATTTTACAAGTAATGCTGAATTCTTGTTTTTTTACTGGATACTGATATACTTTATTCTTCTAACAAATTTATTAGCAGTTTATGTTATGTTCTATTTGTATCAATAATTTTTTATTTCAACCGTTATTCTCTGCTCTGTTCTGTTTGTATCAATACTTTTCTGTTTCACCAATGTCATTTACTTTGTTCTGCATGTCAGATTACTTTAAAAGTTTAAAGTGGTACAAATTTGCATTAAATGGAGAATGATGGATGGATTGAAAAATATTTAATGCTTTCTTGGATGCGCAACCTCTGTGTTCAGGTAATTGTGATTTATTGCTTTTGTTTCCACTCATTGAATACCTGCTAAATATGTAGGATCAGTTAAAGTAACAGGAATTATGTCTTTCATGGATGCACAACTAAGTTTCTTGGAAGATTTATTCACAACCTATTTTTGAAGTATTTCTGAGTTCTTTTTCTTAGGTTAATAGATAATAATATACATCATTTTTCAACAAGTTTATGTAGCGGCCTTTATTCTTTTCAGTTTGTATCGGTTTTGTTATCTGTGTTGAGCATTGCTATGGTATGCCTTATGTCCGACTAATTTGGGTAGATCTAGTCCTTCCATACTTGTGGCTATGGCCAATACGCATTCCATCCAGCGCTAGGTTTTCTTAATTTTCAAATAACCAAAATTAACTTGAATATGTGCGACCTGACTAGAAACTTTAAACATAGGATATACATCCAAAGTCCAATCCATTGGTTAATGAAAACAGGGCATCGGGCTTACCTACATCGTAGGTCACGACCGGGGTGCCCGGTACCACAAGCCACGTCCACGGTGCCTGGTCCAGTCCAGAGCCCACGATCAAGGCGTCCGGCACACGATTTTTCTGGCGGGCGCTTTTGTCGAGCGTCCTAACGCTGTCACGCATCGAATGACGATAACCATAGGCCACGAACAAAGCGTCTGACACGTGCCTTTGGTGGATGAGACTTAGGCACCTTAACACCGTGACATATTGAATGACCATAAAATCAAATACTAATCTATGGACTTGGGTTTAAGAGTTTATGTTTTTGCCTGTCATAGCCAACTTCAATTTCTATTGGTGCACTTAGTGTAAGGCTAGTTTTTCATAGGCTACATTTACATTATAATTTTGTTGTAGAACTTTCACTTAATAGGAGTTTTTATTTACAACCGGCTTAAACTGTTTTTATTTACAATTGGATTAAACTAGGATTTATTTTTTTTAATTTTGGATTAAATTTTGAAGTATTTAATTCTTACCTTTTAAATTTTTCTAGTATATGTGTAAAAAAAAAAAAAAAAATTGAGAATTTAAAAATTGAGAATTTTTTTAGTATTCTTGTTAGCTTATGTTTTTGGTGAAGAATGTATTGTTGTAAGGTTGGTTTTCGTAGACTAGGTTTAAAGCTATAATTTTGATGTAAAACTCCTATTTATTAAGAGTTTTTATTCAGATCTAGATTAAATTAGGGTTTAATTTTTTCAAACTTTTATTAAATTTTGAAGTATTTAATTTTCACATTATAAATATTTTAAATTTGATAAACCTTCAAGTATTCTTGTTGTATGTGTAAAAAACATTTTTGAATTTGAGAATATTTTCAGTGTTCTTGTTTTATGTGTGGAAAACTTATTATCCATTAGAAAATGATGTTTCACATGTAAACTTCTGGATTTCATTAATTTTGCTACTTCAACGCATTGATTTATGTGTGTGTGTCATTATAGGTTGAGGATAACCCTAATATTAGATAGAAGAATAATTTACACAATTGTGGGATGCTTTTGCTAAGATTGTGTGAGCCTAAACACTGCTTAACATTGTTTACTGTTTCCATATGCCTTGTGTTATCAATATAGATGGTATCCAAGCTATCATAGTTGGTCCTAAACACCTCATCTAACAGTGTCCTTACCAAGAAGATCCTGTGTGTTCCATTAGTTACATGGTATTCAATCACCTTCTAATAACCATTGTGTCGTCACCAGTAAATACGCTTACTTCTAATCGTATGTTATACTCGTACAACAGTCTCCTCCTGGGACTCGATCAATGGTAGAGATAGGTAGTACTAATGCCATAGGATCCATGTAGAGCTCATAGGTTAGTGTGTTAACTTGTACCGATTTATATACATGTAGTGAGCGTATCTCCCTAATCAATAGACCCAGTGAATACATGAAATACATAGGGTGTTCACATTGTACCGATTTATTTACATGTGGTTATTGTGTTACCCTAATCAATAGACCCTATGAACACGTCAAATATATGGGTGTTTACAATCTTTGATATCTATAACATACGCATCTTATTGAATATACGTGGTCTCTATACATATTACCTATATTATGGAAATGAGATTGGTACTATGACTACTACTGCCTAATCTCACCATATTTTAGCCTATATGATTATCGTGGAATACAATGGATAAGGGAACATGAAAAGGCACACACATATGGAATGCCAGTGATAAGGAAGTCAATAACCAATATGAATAGGATAGTACATATCATAGCCTCCTAGTAATGTGATTACATTGAGCACATGGTCAATACAAGTCTTGGTGTCATCATTACCTTTCATACTAGTACTACTACAGTGAATCCTAGCTCATGTCTAATCAAGCCCTTGTTGAAACCTGATAAAAGCTCTTGATAGTGTATTACCATGTTGCTCCTTCTTCTCCTAGTATTGTTCCCATCACATCGATTAGACTTATATTATGTATTGTAAATCACACAGTCTATCTTATATATGGTAATCGAATAGGATAAGCTCTTGCTCTATTCAATGGACTTAGTATCTCTCTATCTGCTCTAAGCACTGGGATTCAGTTATATCAATGCAATTACTTCAAATGATGTTATACATAGCTTACTCTACTCTTGATTAGCTATTATGTCAATTGGGTTACATATCGTACTTTATTATCTAGAAAGTTGTAGGTTATCATATCTTATACCTGTATATTCCTGGGACATAAGGTGATCCAATATATGACCTCTATAGAACAGTAATGGTTTGATTCCATTACTGTTAGTTTACCACGTATCATAATAAGTATGTCATTTCCCCTTTATTCCAATAATAATGGTAATGCAATTAACCTCATCCTTTTACTCGGTTGTGGTAATATAGATAATGGCATTCATTATGTTAAGATGGTGGTTATATTGTAGTACTAAGACCATACCTTATTGAGCATCATGGTTATACTACTATCTCTGCCTAATTACACTGGTTCTAGGAGGAGATTCATGGGTGAAACGAATATGGAACTAAGGGAATCGATAGGACTAGTACCCTGTAATGGCAGTACCAAGAAGAGATCAAGTAGAGACAGGTAAGCACTTTTCTGAATAGGGTTCAATCTCCATGGAAGCTGATTTACCGATAGAATAAGAATTAGGGAGATATTGATACTTAAAGCTATACACGAATCAATGAAACTCAGCTTATTTGATAGCTCATTTACACTTTATATCTATAATAGATCGTATAGTGTTAACACCAGCTTACAATGCTCTTGATTGAGAGTCATTACTATTGCATTCAGACTAATATGATAACTAGGACTCCTATTTAGTAAGCAATGAATATAAAGTCCCTATATTCTATAATCACTTAGCTTAGGGATATATTACAGCTAAGTTACCTATACATCGTACAGTTTATGTCATATCTCTGTGTCAACACGAGTAGTAATACTCAATACTTATGTTAATCAAGTTGGAATACTGTAACCTTTGGGAAATATAGATAGCTTGGAGTTACTAGAGTAAAACATCATGTAGATTAGAAAAAGGATATGGTTCGACAGTTATACTAGCTTCAATTATTAGGTATATGCTTATACATCTCTAACTATTACGACATAATGAATGATCTAACATATTTTGGAGATAGAACCAATCCCATGTATCTGAGCTTAATGATCGGGTCTATGAATCGAGTATCACTAAGGCATATGTAGTGGTTTTGGTTTAAATCAATCAAAGGAAGTAAGATGATTACCCATCATACCAGTACTAATCACTCGCATAGGATTGATACCCATTGAATACTCATACTTATAAAGCATAATGGTTTCAACACTAATACATGAAGAACAAGCAAAGGTTAAGTAGTACTAATAGCCTATGATACTAGTAAGCAATGACCAACTTTGGTACCGGAATAAGGCTATCACATGTTCCATAACTAGTAGTCCGTAATCAATCATAACATGAAGCTGTTCCAATTCCATTACTAAGGGTATGTAAGCTTTATTATGTTTACAGAACATCGATACCATCACTTCTTGCTTACTTATGCTTAGATTATGCTATGATGTAAGCTTAAGTATATCCGTAATTAACCATAGAGAGCTCGATTATACTGAATCACAGGTATATGTAGTGAGAAAGAGTACAACTTATCTAGTAATGCCCTTGTGTTTGTGTTTGTAAGCAACTTAGCAACACACTTATTACGGATATAACCAGCTTGTTATGTAATCACTACTAGAATGAATACGAGTATAAAGCAGAGATCAGTCTGAACACCTCTTTCATTACCATTATAACCTATATACCTCTATGCATTCACTGCTCTGCGAGTGGTACTGTAACCATTCATAAGCTCGTAACTACTACTACCTTGTTCTGTAATCTATGTAATATACATAATGTAGGTCCTGAGTTAAGTCCTGTTAAATTAGTTCCAAACTGTTTGAGGAACTAATAGTAAGTTAACAGTCATTTGATGCATTAATGCGCTCAACTAGTGCTACTCCAGTTAACTGAAGATTCCTCATTAGAAACTCATTCATGTCTATTCTGAGAAAGACCCAGTTGAGATTATTGTTCAAGGATAGTGTACTATCAGTTGTAGGTGTTTCCTCATGCAGAAAACTCATGCATGCAGTCAAGGATTCATCCTTGAGGATTGCGCAGTTTTGGAAGGTTTGTTTTCCACTTGGTAATAGGCTAATCATCCATATGGAACAACGCAAGGAAATAGGAGCTTGGAGGGCAGAGAGGAATGATGGAGAGAAGCCAAGATTTCCTGTGAGCATCTGTGAGGATTGTATTGAGAGCTGGCTAGCTGTGAGAACTAAGGCTTTGTATAATTCCTATGTATTTCCACCATCTATGATAATACAATAGCGTGGGGTTTTATCTGTGGATTTCCCCAAAGTATTTTCATGTGTATTGTGCCATTGATTCTTCTTCTTCTGGTTATATTGTTCAGCTCAATCTTTAAGCTTTTGCATATTGATTGTAGAAGTAGGTTATAGTATTCTGCTCTGATTTATATTGCATTATCGGGTTAACCTACACAGATTTTCTACATGGTATCAGAGATGTGAACAGTATACTAAGAAGAGAATTCGAGGTTTGAAGTTCAGGGTTGCAGGTGCAAATCGAATTCATATCATACTTCAAGGTTGGCCAATGGCATTCTATGGCTTGAGACTTGAGTATGCCTTGGAAGGTAGCTCGAATTACATAGCATGGAAAGATAGAATAGAGGCTATATTAGAAGACAATGGCTTGAAGGAATTCATTGATTAAGAAATCCCAAAGCCAGCTTCAACTAATGCACAAGAGTTGGCTGAGTGGAAGAAGTGGGTGGCGAAGGCGAGACGGATCATATTTGAGGTAGTTCGAGACCATATTGTCTCGAGTCTCCATGGGAAGGATGCTACATTTTCAATGTGGAAGACATTGAAGGACCTATACCATAATAGTAGCGACTAGAGGAAATTGGCGCTCAAGAATAAGCTTCGAGGAATCAAGATGGAGAAGGGCGATACTATTTCTACTATCTAAACAAGCTCACCACTTGCAGAGATGATCTTGGCAGTGTAGGAATAACTACTGTTGATGATGATATGGTGAGCCTCGCTCTCCTTGGCCTTCTGAAGAGTTGGAATAGCTACCAAGACTCTGTGAATGGAAGGGCGAAACTGTCAGATTGGGAACGACTGTGGTCGAATCTTATGCAGGAGGAGATCAGGAGGAGCACACGAGATGGTTCTTCATCCAAGAATGATGATGAAGAAAATCTAGCCTTAGCAAGTAAGGCAAGAAAAGGGAAGGGGAAGGCTTCCCATTTCAAATCGAATTCTTCTCATGAAGGGAAGAAGGGTGACATGTCTAAAGTAAAATGCCTTAATTGTCACAAGATGGGACATTATGTGACTAATTGCCTATCGAAGAAGTTCAAGAAGGGATCCTCAGAAGGATCGGAAGGTGAGGCATTAACCTCTCAGTTTGAAATGGACTTTACCCTCATCGCATGCATGGTGTCATCAATGATGGGTTGTGTATGGTATCTTGATAGTGGATCCTCATTCCACATGACTGGTGATAAAAATTTATTCAATGCCTTGGAGGAGAAAGACCTCAATATGCGCATAGAGATGGGTGACGATGGAAGGTATAATGTTTCAGGAGTGGGGATGATAGCTTTTCAGAGGGAGCATGGAGCTTCTCTCACCTTGACCGATGTGATGTATGTGCCTGGACTGAAGAAGAACTTGGTATCGGGCACAATGTTGGAGGACAAAGGCTACGATGTTGTCTTCAGTAAAGAAAAGGCGTTCCTAAGACACATAGCCATGAGTTAGACCAAGAGGATAGCGATTCGGGTGAAGAATTTCTATAAACTAGAGGTAGATGATTATGCAACATTGAGTACGAAAGCAGAATTGGTGCAAAGCCAAGACATTGGCGAGTTGTGGCACAGGCGGTTGGGCAGTTTGCATCATGGGGCTTTGAAGATAATGCATCAGATATCTACAAGACTTCCCAAAGGTAAACTTGAGCAAGTTGACACATGCAAAGGTTGTACCTTGGGAA
>APFE031624333.1:4757-39341 GCA_000404065.3 Pinus taeda | reverse complement strand
CAAGACAAAATTTTTGCGTAGCAGGATATAATGACGGAGTCACTGGACATCATGGACAGCTGCCAAGGCCAACTTCTCAACTGGAGAATAGCGAAGTTCAGGACCTATCAAGCCTTGGCTCAAGTAATAAATCACATGCTCTATGAGAGCATCGTCTTCCTGAATGAGAACCATACCAATGGTTGATTCTGCTGCAGCAAGATGTAAAAGGAAGTCCCTACCATAATCCGGTGGACTCAAAAGCAGGGCAGAGACTAATGCCTTTTTCAAAGCATCAAACGACCGCTGTGCAAAGTCATCCCACACGAATGGAACCCCTTTGCGGAGCAAACGCATAAACCCTTTAGTGATCTCGGCATAGTTTGCTATAAACCATCTTAATAAATTAGCCTTCCCTTGAACACTTTGAAGTTTTCGAATGGAGGACGCGGGAGGCAACTGGACTATTGCCTCTACCTTGAAGGGATCGACTCTAATCCCTTCGTTTGACATGATGAACCCTAACAACTGACCAGATGTAACTGCGAAAATGCACTTGTTCAGATTCAACCAGATTTTATAAAAACGACATCGCTCAAAAACCATTTGAAGGTGACTGGGATGATCAATTCTTTTTCGAGAACAAGCAACGAGATCGTCCAAGTATGCTTCGATGATATGTTTGATGTTGTGGAAAGCATATGATATGGCCTGCTGGAATGTGGCTCCAGCATTTTTGAGACCAAACAGCATATTTCTGTATGCAAAGGTACCCCAAGGACATATAAAAGCCGTCTTATGTTGATCTTCAGGACGGATAGAAATTTGATTATAACCAGAAAAATCGTCCATGAAGGAAAAAATCTCATTGCCCGCACACTCATCAATAATCTGATCAATGAATGGCATGGGGTAATTATCTTTCGAACAAGCTTTGATTAAGTCCCTAAATTCGATGCATACTCGGATTTTTCCTTGCTTTTTATCTACAGGGACTGGATTAGAAACCCAATCGGGAAGAGGAACAGGGTATATAAAACCTGCCTTGAGCAGCTTCTCTACTTCAGCTTTAATGGTTGCCGCTTTCCTAGGATTAACCGGTTGAAGCCTTTGATGAACCGGCTTAGCATTTTCATACGTCTTGTTCTCATGTTGAATTATAGAAGGATCAATGCCATGCATTTCCTCATAAGACCAATCAAATACATCTCGAAATTCCTTAAAAAGGTCAATGTAAATTTGCACTTCTTCAGGCAAGAATTCAATTATGATGAAGAGATTATCAATCATGTTAGGGTCCCTAGAGATGTTTATAGACATTGTTTCTGAGATCACCAACATATTACCTTCGGCACGAAAGTGTGCTGGAGCCAAAGGATTCGATATCTTAGAAACATCACTAGTGAATAGCTTGGAGAACCTAGCTTCCACTTCCTGCAATGGAGGAAGGAAATATGAACGATTGTGTAAGTCTTCCCAAGGTCATCTACACCCATCATCACTTCGAGGATTGCTTCTTCAGAAGGTAAAACCGTATCTAAGCAGTCCAAGGTGGAGGTGGAATCAAAGGCCCAAGCCAGGGCCACATAACCCTCAAACTCCTCTTCAGAAGAAGGAGTAGAGTGGTTGTCTGCAAAGTTAACGATAGATTGATATCTAAGCTCAGCCGCAGACATAGAGGATGCCATTTCATTTACTTGTCCTTTAGCTAATGTGGTTGTAGGTGAAGGCAAGGTCCAAGGGTCTGAAAAATAATGAGTTCGGAAGAACCGTTCTCGAGGAGACTCCTTGGATGATGAAACGACATTGATTCGAGCGATAGGAGAGGGAAACTCAAAGGTACCCATCAATGAGGAATACATCCCAACTCCTAGATTCTCAGTAGGCGGGCGAGGGTTATCCACTAAGGGGATAGTAGAGTCGGAAGTTGCTTGAGGATCAACTGGACAATAATCCAACTAATCTACCTTAACAATTTTCCCTTCATGAGGAAAGCATATGACATGAAATAGAGTCGAAACAACAGCATCCATCTCGTGTACCCAATTCCTTCCTAAGAGGAGATTATAGTCTAGGTTAGCATCTATGACCTCTACTTCAACATTGACGACCTTTCCTCCAACACATATAGGAAAGGTCGAGATAATCCCATGCGGCTTGTGAGAATGCCCATCAAACGCAGTCAGAAGGGTAGGTGAAGGAAAAGCCGAAGCAGATCCAATGGCCTTCCAGCAAGATATTTACATGATGCACGTGGAAGCTCCCTCATCAATAACGGTGCGAAAAATATTAATCTTTTGGTATGTAGACTTTATCTAGAAATCCATGTGATGAGGGAGTTGCTCCTTGACATTTAACATGTCAAAAGTGAGCACTAAAGAATTAGTTGGATCAACTGCCCCAATTGCCGAGAGTAAAGCACTTTGTTGAGTCGGACACGACTGGAGAACCTCTAAAGCAGACATGGTGCATGGACTCTGGGCCAGATCCTCCACAATGGAATAATTCTGGGCAGCCCTAGTGTTAGGATTGATAGTCACACGTTTAGCGGAACCTTTCGGTATCTGTGGTATAATCTCAATAGGGGGTCACTAAATATGAAGGTCGATATTTCCAGGAGCAGTTTTGTCCTTGGAAGTTTTGGCTTCACCGTAATCACATGACCAAGTAGCCACATGTACATTAGAACCCATCATGAAAATGTTCGATGCTTTTTCCCCTTCCTTGCTGCCCCCTGAGGAGGTACCAGGATTTGAACTCGCGCCAGCAAGCAATTGCTACCCTTGGGGAAAGGGTTGGTTAACACAGCTTGAGAACTAGAAGCCCCATGCTGCCCTAGCAAGTGCTGAGCATCCTAAATCTTCGGGCAGAGATGAGTTAAATGGTCTCCACTACACAACTTGCATGGAAACTTGACATTCTTTTTAGACTCATTTCTACCCCCACTAGCATTATTGCCGGATTTATTTGTGTCACCCTTCCCATCCTGATTCTTTTTCTTACCTCGTCCTTTCTTTTTCCCATTGGAGTTTTGATTTCCTTTGGGGTTATCAGATTGGACAGCATTAATCGAAGAGGGTTGGGAAGACGAAGTAGTAGACGATGTGACTTGGTCGTTTGAAGCAGTTAGCAATGACAACTTCTGCTTCTGGCTCAACAAGTTCACTGCATTCGTGTCTACTGATCCAACAATACCATCCCCATAGGGACTTGGCTTCGACTTAGCTATGTCAACCTTTGACCCAGGAGCATCTAGCAAGTATTTTTGTACGATCCCAGACTGAGAGTAGATCAATTCTAATTGCTGGGCCCTAAAAATAGCTTACTCCTCGAAGTAAACTCCAGACATCGAGACATCCTTAGATATCTCAGCTTGTAAAGATTTCAAAACCCATTCGAGATGTTACTCCAGAGGGATTTCGGCCTTTATGAGCCTCTTTCTCCATATCCATTCCTGAATATGGTCAGAAATGTGAGTTGTCGTGTCCTAATGAAAATTGGCCAGAAGTTGAATTCTGGCATCATAATAGACAGGCAACTGGAAATGATTTAAGAAAACATTAGCTAAGTCAGAAAAAGATGTAAAGATGCCCCCTGGAAACTCTATATACCATTTGGCCGCATTACCAGTCAAGGTGTGCTGAAAAAGTCTTAACCTAACCGAATCATCAATAAGGGAGTTCGACGAGCACCACAAATGGAATGTGGTCACATGGTCACCCAGGTCTTCACCACTCTTCCCTTCGAATTTTGGAATGTCCGAAGGAAGTTTGGTTCAGACCGGAGGCTAGGCCAGATTATATTTGATTGGATCGTTTGTTAACTTTGTGAGGTCTGGCAAGTTCAAAGTTGCCAGAAACAGAAGCCTAGGAGGACCTTGGGGGTTCCACCCGGACTGAGCAGAACTACCAAAGTTCTGAAAAGATGGGCCTGGATTTTGGAAGGAACCAAGCTTCCCGAAGTAACCTACAGAACCAGCTGAACCAAAAGGCATGCCTTGTGATCTAGCATAACTCGGAGTTTGACCAACTCCGGCCGCAAAACCTCCATAACCGGCGAAGCTTCCTCCTAAAGGATTATAAGGAGCAGACAACCCCTGATAAGGATCCGAAGTAGAGGCTAGGGGATGAATACTTTGAAATGAAGTAACTGTGGAGTACGACCTATTCCCTTGTTGGCCGAGAAACGGATTCCCAGTTCCCATACTACTAACGGCAGGGTTAGTCCAACCTTGAAAAGGATTACTACCTTGTCCTAAAGAAGAGAAAGGCATAGATCCAATTGTTGGGTTGGAATGTGGTATATGACCACTTCCAAAAGGAAAACCCTGGAATGAAGTCGATCCACCCATCATGGATGTGGCGGCACTAAACAGAACTAACGGAATACCCTGTGAATGGGTGCCAAATGGGAAAAATCTAGAACTAAAAGCATTGGTTTGGGAGTTTCCACTCGTAGAAGGAATGGAGGTAGTCCCAACTAAAGACGTGCCAGCAAAAGACCCAAATAAAGAAGCGAAGGGGATGGAAATAGTTCCTCCCCCTTGTACAGATATTGGAGTCTGCACAGTCGTAGCACTTGTAATAGAAGCCATGCTTCCAGTAGTGGTCATCGATGGTAAGTGAGTTATGTGACCTGGACTTGATGGTCGATGCGTTGGAGACCCAACGTATTGTAACACTTCCGAATGACTAGGATGTAGGGGAGAATTCGGAGCCGCTAATGACTCTGAGAGTTCTTCTACCTCTACGTTATCTTGTGTCTGAAAGAGAACTCGAGAAAGTACAGGAGTACTTCTCTCTTGTCCTGTGGAAGTACCAAGTCTATCTTAAGCACTAATGCCCCCGAGGGGAGGATCAATCCTCGATGCGTCAGCTGCCGCAGGATGAAACCCACCGGCAGTATTACCTCTGCGCCTTCTAGGTGAAGGCTCTGAACTCGGTGGTCAAAGACCACGAAGTCTTTGAGACCGTCTAGGCGATCGGTCAGCCACTTTGAATTTTTTGTTAAGATCTAACTAAAGACTCAAAAAATTGAAATCTCGGCCAACTAGGAGCATAGAGCACACACTATAAAGTCCCTAAAGATATTTTCCAGTCAAACAACTTCCAAGTATTTCCGCTCCGGGTGATTAGGACTGGACATCAAAATACAAGAAAGTGAAATAAGGGGCCTTCCAAATATAGTCTGGGATAATGACGGCCTAGTCCTATCAGCGAAGGTAATAGAGGAAGTTATGCTGACCTCCTAACAACAGCCTGTGTTGGTGCAAGCCCCCAAGCTTCGCAAGGGTGCCCTCCAGTAGTACCGTTGAGAGTGATACAACGTCGACCTCAAGTGCCACGGGATTCCCCTCCGTCGCCACCTGTGTAGATCCCTAGGAGTAGCAACTAATGTTACCAACTCGTATCAGAAGCCAGGCGGAACAATCGTGAGGTAAGTTCGAACAAGTAGGAGAGGGGGTATCTCTCTTCTCTGTCTTTACAGACCCTCGTGCCTAACTCCCAGATCCGGAGCTTTCCTGGTCTTCCTAACACTATTGGATTTTCACTCACTATTCAGCTCTCATGTTTGACAGTTTAAAATGGCCTTGGAGAGTTAACTCTCCACACACCTAATCCAAGGCCCTAAAATTTCCTAAAGCTTGTTGATGTATCTAATTGACAAATATAAAGTTCTAGTATATTTTAAATTAGCGCTTGATTTTAATGGGCCGTTATTTAAGTCAAGGGATGACGGAAGTGAAACTAGTGGTGTTATGACGCAAAAGAAATTAATAAAACCAAACTACATGCACATGCACTTGTTTTTCGTTTTTCGATGAAAAGCAATTTCTATAGGGTTCAGAGGAACTTCAAATAAAAGTACGATTTTTTTCCTTTTTCAAACTTCACATTCACAAAAGCTAACAAAACTATAAATGCCTAGAAAGATGCACAAACTAATCCTAATGCAATAAATACATGTCGATGCAAGATTCAAAACTACTCTTAAATCAAAAGATGAAAGTTGCTTGTTTATCGATTTTAGATTTGCCACTTAAATGTTTAGATGGAATATAAGTTTTTGTTGCTTATTTTGTCTAAGCACTAAAAGCAAGATGAAGACAAACAAATAGGCACTTTCACTTAACAAAAAAGGAAAACTCAATCAAAACAAAGTTCAAGAAAGAAAAACAAAGTTTCAAGAAATTTCCTTCAAAAGCAACTCAAAAACGACTTTTCAAACATGCTCTAACAAGACTAAAACTTCATGACCAAAAAACAAAATAGGCAATGAAGCACTTTGTGAGCTTATGACACAAAACAAGTGGGAACTCGACAAAAGAAGGTGCTTTGAAATGCTTTTAACAATCAATAAGCAGCGAGATGGGCTTGGCAAAGGAAACCAAAAGATTGAAAAGACAACTTTCAATAAAGCGTGTACAAACGAATTTCAGAAAGCAAGAAAAGCAGATGGTCATAAAACTAGTTCAAACATGCAAACCAAAAAGTCATTAAAACAAAACGCAACACAAAGATTGAAATCAATGTTTCTGCCCTGAATACATAGAGCAACAAGATTCCTTGCAAGAAACCTTGGGTGCTTAAGCAAAAATAAAAAATGATGGTTGCAAGAAAATGAAAAAGACCAACCTTTTCACAATCAGAGAGAAATCAAAACAAGACACTTGTTGTAAAACTAAAGACAGTGATAGAACAATGATTGTTCGAAACTGAATCAGACCAGCATACAATCTTCCAGAAACAAAAAGATTTCAAAAATCTTGAAAATTAAAGATATACGCGACTGTGTTTGCACATAGATGCGTGTATACGCGAGAAGGCTTAAGGAAACTTGCATATACACAGGTTCACTTAAGGAAAGATGCGTATATATGCTTCTGTAAACAGAGAAACTAGCGTATAAAAAAGCTTCCAAGAAAAACAAAAAAAAAATCTGGAAAAAACTGATCAAAGCTCGCAACAGGCACTGACTACACAGTAACAGAAGATAAACAGACAGCTAAGCCCTGATTGGCTTCAATACACCCAAACTAGGAACAACAATAGTGTTGTCCCCAGCAGAGTCGCCAATTCTATTGTGGGATAAACTCCCCCTAGGGTCTTGGGTGAATACCCTAGTAGACTGAAGATTATCTATGCAAAGAAACACACATTCCAGGCAATCATAATGCTACTATAAGCAAACTCTACGATAGGGGGCATACCTGAGGTCCTACATTTGAGAAGAGCCTCCCAGGGTCCAAACCCTTCTTTGAGTTCCTTTGCTCCTTTGACCTACAATACCAACAATTCAAGAAAGTGCAACAGTATATGGACTAAACGTCATAAAGAAACCAACTTCATATTATAAGGAAAGGATTATTATATAATCAACAACCGATCACATAATGAATCATAACAGATATCATACAAAGAATATTAATCAGAACAAAACATGAGTTTCTTTTTATTACAAAGAAGCAAGAAAAGAACAATTTCACCTGATCGCCCTTCCAGGCTCCAGCAAACCCTCTCTCGAATTCGTCCAGTTCAAGCCTTTAACAAAATCCTTCCATGACTTACTCCAATTATCTCTCAAGTATATGATCTCAACACACACAAAAAACAAGTCCTGTAGATGGGAAGTTCAGAGGCACAAAGAACTTCTCTCCTCCCTTTGCCTCACATAAAAGCCTTTTATACTTCTCCCAAATTAGTTTTTAGTGGAATTCGTTGGGAACAGTTGGGCCACGGGCACTAACAAGTGATCAACAGGTAAAACCCATGATCTCCGCCCAAAATTAAGGAGATTTATATTTTTTAAGTGTTTTTATACATATACGCGGGTTGGGTATACACAGACCCGTGTATACACGCATTTAGCTTAGGGCAATGTCACGTATAGGGAAAAAACACTGCATTTTTAAATTTGGGACCAGGTCTGGAAGGAGGGGTTTCCCTAGGCCATGAGTGCAGCTTCACAAACCTCAAGAGTGAGATTTGGAGCTATAACAACTGTGAGCCTCTCATTTATGGAGTATCGAAATCTTTCAAAATTTTCAGGACTTAGGTTCACTTTATCCCATTTGAACACTTGTTCGAAGGACTTCGCTAACTGTAATAGGTCTTCAAAATCATTATCCTCATGGTTGTATGGCTTGAGATTTACTGTATTAGTGATGTTATTTGCTACCTTGTCTGGATCAAATTGCCTTTTTGGCAATGTATGAAGCCTGAGGGCTTCCATGTTTGATGACTCTTTAATGGCATGATTAAAATTTGCTAAACCAAAAGAATCGTACTTGACAGGAAAAGAGGTCCAAATTAACTTCTTTTTTTCTTTGAGGACTTCAGTTAGGCCTTTTCCTACGGTCCAGTAAGAAATTTCCCTTGCTGACAATTTATCAAAAACATATAAAGGAAGGACATGTGGGTTGGTTATGCTACCAAAAACCCTAATGTAGATGAACCATTCTTCAATAAAATATTTTCCAACATCAAGAAGATCTGTTACGGCTTCTTGGGAAAACCTCGGGGATTTCTTATTGAAAAGCATTTTATATAGGGGAAAAACAACATAATGACATTTCTTATAGAAATGAAGTATATAATGGGATTCCCATATTTGATTATGACTGAGGTGGATGGGGTAAGGATCCTGTAAGGTCCATTTCCAACCCATGGTCGAAAATGTGGTGCAGAAACAAATGGAATCCATAATGTAGGCACAAAAATAAAAGGGGGGAAGGTTCTCTTGAGTGGAGGCTCTCTTCTATCGATACTCAGTAATGATGGTGGCTAGGTTGTCAGATAGGATGGTGGCCCAATTCATGATGTGGGAGTTAATGCAGACATCAATCAAAGGAATCCATTCTACAAAAAACTTAGAATTATTAGGCAACCCATATGGTCTACATAACATAGCAGCTACATAGTTATAAGGGTTTGCCAAAGAGGTTATATCATACATACCCGATTTGTAAAATTTGAATTTTTTGTCTAATACTCTCCAGCCTTGAATTAGCTTGAAGGGGTATGGCTTTTTCTTTACAAAGTTGGCCATATATGTCTTGTCATGTATATCTTGAGGATCAAGTATATGATACATTTTCTTTATGTCCTCTGCTCTGAATGATCCCATGAGTTCGTTTCTTGAATTCCTAAATTGCCTATCTTGAATGGTGAGGTTTTCGACCACCCCTCTGATCACATCTGTGTATGGGAGGATTTTAGCCCTCGCTCCTATCCTATGCAAAAAAGAACATGAAGCGTCCTTGAATTGAAGCCCCGAAGGTCTTGTTGAGTCAGTTGTTGCTCTTGTAACAGTAATATTGGGATGCTCGTCCTCAAGCCTATCGTAAATGACCTCCCATGCAGTTTCTCCTCCATCAAAGGTACATAATGTATCAGAGAATATGGGAGCCATCTCTGTAAATTCAAATTCTGCAACGCTCTACTTCTGTTGCTTCTACATCACCTTCCTCAATGACATGTCTTTTGTAGCTTGCCTAAAATGGATAGGATATATCAGCGCAAACAATATCGGGCAATTAAGATTGAAAGAATTTCTGAAATGACCTCGGATCGTGAGAAAGGTTTAATGAGATACTCAATGTTAACTACCCATAAATTGGAAAATGATTAACTCTCCTCGAGCTACTAAATATTTATTATCTTGTCAATTTGTTTTTTTTTATTTAAAACGCAATTATTTCACACACTTACCACTCTTATTTGCATGTCACAATCTTCAAATGAATATAATATAGCATTGTGCTTACTTATAAGGTGAAGTGCAATTGCAATTGTCGCAATATCACATTTTGCAACTCATTAATGGGCATTGTAATAGCATAGCTTAATTACTTGCGAGGTTTGCAAAGTGTGATTTGCGAAATGACAAGGTTCTTATAATCAAGATATCGTAGTGGGAGGTTTGATAGCGCATCACAATTTTTTAAAGATTTTTTATGATAGTCACATGAAAAAGTGTGATTTGCGATTTGTGATAAGGATTTTATCCTTGGGTTTTTTTGCAAGATTTTCAAGGCAATTTCTTAGAGTTAGGCTTTATTATGCTAAAAACTAAAAAATTTAAAAAGGGTCCTCATTTTTATCTCTAAACTAGCTATTTCTATCCATAAATGGGGGGATTGTTACATAGTACAACAATTGGTGATTCACTTGGGAGAACTAGCTATCTCTGAGTAGTTTTCTAAAATTTCTAAGAGTTTCAAAGTAATTATAGTTATAGGAATAATAATAGCATGAGTTATAAAAGTAAACAACATTTCTCTAGAATCGTTATCACTTACATGATCTATTTATTCAACTACTTTACTCTCGTAATGATATGAATACAAATGCTTGCATCAGTCAATAATAAGAGTTAAAGTGATATAGCAGGTGTTTTCTACAGATTATTTTTTGATGTTTACTCATTTATCATAGATAGAGCATCTGTTGCCACCAAGCGTTCATAGCCTCGACAGGGTTATCTTTTATCCAACAATGATTCATTATCCCATCTGAAGCAATTTTCAAATTTCAAAATGATACCTACTTGCTTTGGATCTCAACTGGATTTTGTCCTTTTTTTCCTTATTAATATAATCTTTTCTTTGAGGTTTCTTAAAAGACAACGTCTAAGATTGGTAACCTAATAATGACAATTCCATTCACTGGTTGTAACTAAACTGAACAAGATGGCTCTTGATGGGACCCCTTGTCTTCTGATCGATGATATCATCGGCTATTACCCTGTTTTGATATGCAGTATTGGCAATATCAGTTTAATTATTTTCCTATGACCATGGTAACCAAGCTCATAATGAGACTTTTTATCTTCTAAGTTTTATATATTTTAGAATTACACTTTGATAAAGGAAATTTTATCAGATGGGGTGAATCATTGGCTCTTTTGAGAGTTTTGGATGATAATGATAGAGTTTTAAGATATTGATCTATAGAAAGTCCTTACTAGGCTAAAGATTCTTTTCTTGACTGATAACAAAACATTCACATTCTAAAAAAATAAGAGTTTGTTCAAAGAATAAATGTTTTAGCAAGATAATTTTTTTCAAATAAATGAGGTTTGCTTTGGTACTCAAATGTTCTAATTATTTCGTTTAACTTTTACTTACTTATAGAAGTGAAAAAATTAGAAATATTATCAAAGATTTTATTTCACAAAGCCAAAAGTAAATACTAAAACTTTATTTTCCTAAGAATTTGAAAGGTGATATGATACAAAATTGGAAGAGGTTGTCTGCTAAGAAAAGTATTTTTTCAAGATTTTCCCATTAACATGAAAATATTCCTTCTTACCTAATAAGTCTTGTAAAAGAAATGTTGATTGTCCAATTTTCTTAATAATTTGAAAAGGGCCAAGCCATAATCTTTGAAATTTGGTATTTTTATCTTTTTCTTCATTTTATTTGTCCCATTTCAAAACCAAAACCCCTACTTCAAAAAAATTTTGACTGGAAGAGGTTGTATCAAAAGAGGTTTTGATGATTGTGGATGATGGAAGTGGGTTGCTCTGGCCTTTTCTCGTTCTTCTTCAAGCTTGAGAATCTGAAACTGTGTAGTTGGAGAGAAGAAGAAGGGTTTTCATTGATGAATTGCACTAAGGCAAGAGATGGGATTCCTATGTTTGTTGGAAGAACAACTTCTTTTCCATAAACCAAAGTGAAAGGGGAAGAACCGATAGATGCCTTTTGTGTAATTTTGTCTTCCTATAGAGAAAATGTCAATGTTTTATGCCAATTATTATGATTTTGGTCAATAGCCCTTTTGATAATTCTGATGAGGTTTTTGTTTGTTGGTTCTGCTAATCCATTACCTTGTGTATAATAGTTGGCTGAATATTTTAGTTTAAAACCTCGCTTTAAAGCAAATTCAACCATTGCATTTCCTGAAAAGTAAGATGCATTGTCAAACATTAAAGCTAAGGGTAAGCCAAACTTGGTAATTATGTATTGATCAATGAAGTCTATAATGTTTTCTGTATTGGCTATCCTTAAGAGGATAGATTCTACCCATTTCTTGAAATAATCAGTAGCTGTAAGGATGAACCTATGCAATTTGGAAGAGTTAGGAACAATCTCACCAATTATGTATAATCCCCATTGTTCAAATGGTTGTTGGATGTTTAATTATTGCAAAGGGAATGTTGGCTTCCTTTCTCTTCCGGCTGTAGTTTGAAAAGTTTTACACTTCCTTGCATATTCACGTGAATCCTTAAATATAGTTGGCTAATAATATCCTGCATGCAGGATTTTGTGAGCTATGGTATTTCCTCTTAAATGTCCTCCAGCAAGTCCATCATGTAATTCTTGCATGACCTTTTCAACTTTAGGTTTCTCCAAGCATCTTAATAATACTGAATCATAATTTTTCCTCAACAATACATCATTGACTAACTGATACTAATTTGATTTCAACCTTAAAGCATGCTTTGTTTTGTAATTAAGGTGCATAGGAGCATATCCGTTCTTTAAGTAAAATTTCAAATCAACATATTGTGATTGTGTATCATTGGGGATTATCTCTAATATTTGTACTTCATTACCTTGATCTTCTTCTTGTGATAACTGGGAAGCTCCTATTAACATCCTGCAAAACCCTTGACCCCTAACAATTTTAGCAGTCGGATTTCCACATCATATTCTTGAAGTGCAGTAACCCAATTGGCTCATTTCTCCCCTACTTCTCTTTGGATTAATAATTGCCTTACTACAAGGTAGGGTACTATTATCTTTGTATAGGCTCTAAAATGTTTCAAGGTTTTAAGAACAACAAATTTTTGTTTCTCGATAGCTGAATAATTTAACTCGGCACCTTGCAAGTTAGAACTAAAAAAGGAGATAGGTGCTTCGATATTTTCATCATTTAGCTATGTTAGAATTGCTGCATAAGATGTATCAGATGAAAAAAGCATATAATACAAAGGGTTAGAGAAAGTCATGAGTTTTCAGCGAAGGAGCATTAATAATGGACTTTTTAATCAACTCAAATAACTCCCTTTCATGTTTGCCCCATTTCAAAACTGTGTTTTTTCATATCATTATTTGAAAGGGTAAGACAATCTGTGAAAACTCTGGGACAAATCTTTTTACAAAATTAATTGGGCCTAGGGATGATTGCATGGTCTTTTTGTTATGTGGGAGAGGAATATTTTCGATCTCTTGGACTCTATTGGGATCAATGTAAATCCCTTTCTTCGATACTATAAACCCAAGGAGTTTGCCTTCCGCTAAAGAAAAATAAGATTTTTGGGGTTTAAGGAAATGCGATATTTCTTGCATCTTTCAAAAAGTGCTTCAGGTCACGTAAATGATTGTTCCTATACTTAGAAAAGATTGTGATGTCATCTAAGTAAATAACAACCAATTTATTAATTAGACCTTTAAAAGCAATATCCGTAGCATGTTGAAATGTAGCACTTGTGTTAATGAGTCTGAAGGGAATATTTTGATAGTAATATGTTCCCCAATTGGTTCCAAATGTTGTCTTTAATCTGTCATTTGGATGCACAAGAATTTGATTATATCCTGAGAATCCATCTAGAAAAGACATTTATTCAGAACATGCAACTGATTTCAATATATGTTCCATGGTAGGCAAAGGAAAGTTATCTTTTTAATAAGCTTTATTCATGTTCGTAAAATCGATACAAATCCTAATACCACCGTTCTTTTTCCTTACATGCACCATATTCGATACCCATTTAGAGTGTCTAACAGGGAAGATTGTTTTGGCTTTCAGAAGCTTATTTAATTCAGATTTGATTTGGCTTTCAAGGTTTGGGTAATTTTGCGAAGCTTCTATTGAACTGGCTTTTTGTTCAAAGTCATAAGTATGGTATGTTGAATTACAAAGGTATCATAAGCTTTGAGATCTGAGTAATCCTAGGCAAAGACACCTTTGTATATTTTCAACAACCTAATGAATGATATCCTTTCTTCAGATGATAGGCTAAGACCTAGGTTGATATTTTGAGGTTTTTCAATTGACCCTAAGTTTACTACTTCAAATCTCAAAGTAGAACTTTGAGTTTTGGAGTTAGTAACTTTCTTAAATCTATCCTTTAGGTCATAGAGGTATTCCATCTTAACTACAGACTTCAGGATTGGGTTTAGATTCTGATCATTTTTAATTTGGAGATCATGCTCTTGTTCGTCTATGATTTGTTCCTCATAGGACCCCTCTGATGTAAGGAAATTAACTATATCCGCATTGTTATTGAATACTCTACAATTTGTTACATTCTCGGGAATAGATGACCTAAAGATTAACTCTATTGAAAATATGTATGGACTGAACTCTTCTGCGGGGATAATATTGGATGCCACATTAGCCAGTAAGTCAACACTTGCGTTTTACAATCTAGGAACTGAAGAAATTTTCAAAGTAGAGAAGTGAGAATTCAAATTCTGGGCTAATGATTAATAATGTTTGAGGTGCCCAGAGACACAATGAATTGTATTTCTCACCTGTTTCATAATTATTTCAGAATCACCATAAACTTGCAGATATTTAACATTAAGGCCAATGGCTTTATATAGACCTTAGAACAATGCTTCATATTCAGCGACATTACTGGCATACTGAAATCAAAGTATGCAGGCTAACATGGCTTTCTTTCCTTGTGAATTGATCAAAATGCGTCATGTGCCTGCACCGTCTTCAGATTTGGAACCGTTAAAATAGAGAGTCTAAAACAAATAATTATTTGAAATTTTATCTACTAAATTAATGCACTTGGAAGCATTTGTTTGTGAAATTTTTTCTATTTGAGACACTAGGCATTATCTGGGAAGGGAGATATCTGAGCATTAAAGGATCCCAAAAAATGACTCGACCGAGTAAAGTTCAATGATGTTGCTGGTAAAGGCAATAGGTTCATTTCTTCTCTCAAGGTCAGTGACTGTATATTTCATGAACTTTTCTTGGCCTACCCTGATTTGATTTGGTTTACCGTTATGTGGCAACCACATATGAGACCAATCAATTGCGGAGTAACCATGCAACTTTTCATACCAATCCCTACTTAGGATTAAACCATAAAATTCAGGGATATCAACCACTAAAAATATCAATTATTTTGGAAACTTTTGGATTAGAGGAAAGTCTGATTGATACTGATGTTATTTCTCCGAGTACCTCTACTTTTTTCCTGTCTAATTGAACTATGTTTACTGCATATTTTTTAGGTGTAATATTCAATTTGGTGCACATGGCTCTTGGCATAATATTTGAAGAGGCTCCTGAATCAAAAAGACAGTTATGAACATTCTTGTTCAAAATCTCGTAAGTAAGCAGAAATGGAGCAGTATGAGAAATAGATCTATCACCAATTAGGACTAAATCTGAAGGATCTACTTTGTTGAAAGATGATGGAGGTTTTCCTATTGTAGGAAGCTTGAGTAACTACAGCAGATGGCAAAGGGGATACAAGAACTGCTTTTAATTCTCTTAACAAAAATTTTTGTTGTTGCTTGAGTTTAGTGAGTTCATGCAAGGAAATGTTTGCTCTAGTCTTTTTCATATCTTCAACTATGTTGTATTCCACTATATCTGAAACTACTAATGTTTTGGAAGAATTTGGAGAATCTAGTAGAATAAGCTCTATCTGACTAGTCTTAGACTTTTTTGTTACTATTTTTTCCTTTACAAGAGTAGCAATTTTTTGTTTCTAATTTGTGATAGACGTGTCAGGAGATTTCTTGCTCCTTGTAGTTACTAGCATAGCTTTTGCCTCTTCTTCATTTGGGAGGATGAAATCCCACATTCCATTTAATTCAATTTCTTCTTCAGTTTCAGCTAACTTTTGGGCTGGTGAGTCTTCTTATGTTTCTTGATCAGACTCAGTATTTGAAATGGTGTTTAGGGGTTGGGATACAGAAGAAGATTCCCTTTTAAATGAGCGAAAAGGTTTCTTGGGAGAAGAGGATTCTACGACCTGTTTCTTGATTTCAACAATTTCATTAGAAATTGCCTTTAATACTTTCTGCAAGCCTTCAAGATCGAAAGGGTCTTTTGAAACTTTCTTTTTAGAATCATCCTTAAACATTACTTTCTTTCACTTCCTCTCGCCTGTTTGTGATCTCTTTTCTAAAGCTATAATCCTTCTTTCTACAAACATGCCTTCTTTCATGTTTTTTATAAGGGTAGCCTTATTGGCTCTATCTACAAAAATTGCAATATTAGAGGGAAGAGACGATATATGCCATTCTATTTGTACATCTACAACAGGTTTTGAGGTAGCCGGGATTTTATTTAGTAACTTGTTAAATCTGGAGTTGAATTCATTGATCCTTTCATCTGAGTTAACTTTTAAATTAGAAAGATCATTAATCAAGGATGCTATGGTCCTATCATCAACAAATTATGCAAGAAATACTTCTTGAAAAGTATCCCAGTTCCTAATTGATCCTGCTAGAAGGGAAAAATACCAAGATCCAATAGACCCTTGGAAAGTATAAGGGAGAAGTCTGATTAAAACATATTCATGTGCAACTCCATTAAGATTCATGGCTAGAATGAAGTTATTTAGATTTTCTTCGACTGGAAGACCATCATCGGGATTGTACTTGGGTAGTCATTTTTTTGGGTTTGTTGGGAGTGCATTTGGATTTGCATCCAGGACAGCACCAAGGTTTGTCCAAGGTTGAGTGGGTTGATTAACCATAACTTGATTTGGAGACTCAGAAGATGGGAAGATTGGCCTAGAATTAGGTATAGATGGTGAAAAACTTACTACTAGGTTAGTACTACTAGTGGCAGCACTAATTGAAGAAGTGGATAGCTGAGAAGTTGTGGATTGAGTAGAAGTGATTGGGGAAGTGAATTGATGGCAAGGTCATGTGATCTCACTAGTATCTGATTCAAACCTTGGCGGGGTAAATTTCATACGTCGTGGAGGGATGGGAAACTCAAAAGGGGTTACTCCAAGACTTTCACTTTGCAATCTAGTTAATACACTAGTTTGTTGTAATAAGGAGGCACCACTTTCATCAAAAACTTCGGGCCTCTGTGGCTTCTTGGCAGAAATGGATATATGTTCCAATTTCTATATCAAAGAATGAACTTCGGGAGACTCGGGAGTGTAATTTGGGGAAAGTGATTGTCTTTCTAGTTTAGGAAACAAGGCAGATGTTTCTATTACTTCATATTTCAGATCAGGAGATTTTGAACAAGATCTAGAAGGTGTAGAAGTTGCGGAGGGGTTTTGACTCTTATGAATGTTTTTCGAATGATATTTAGGTTTATATGCCATTCATAGTCGGATGGCCCTCCTTCTAACACCAAAATGTTGGGGCCTTGAAAATTGTTGCGACAACATGGGGGATAACCACCTAGTCCAGACCTTAAGACAACTCCTTTCCCGTTTAAAGTGGTGGCTCTAATTGGGGATAATGGGACCAATTTCCCAATGTGGGTTTTAATATGAGAGTGGCTGGTTCATGAGTGCTTGCAAATAGAATAATGATAATCTAAATGACCTATTCTATCATGCAAATCTTCTAACTAATTTTATTCTAATACAAATCTAGGTATTTATGTGTGGTATGCGATCTACATAGATATCTGCTTAACATGTGATGATGAAGATTAATCACACAAAACAGAGATGATAACGTATCAGATAATTTCTTTGACTAAATAGTTAGTCAAAGAAATTTATAAAATATATCACATATATGATGAATTATGTATACGAAAATTAACCATTTCATCTAGGCATCATACAATTGTGCATTTAACGCTTAACAAAAAGAATAAATCTCGCACACAATTCATGAAAGTAAAGTGTTGTCACTAATTAAAAGAAAACAGAAATAACCATACAAGATAATAGTACCATATGTGCAAAGTTATTCTCATCTAACAAATGACATGGATCAACTCCCTTCTTCAAATAAAATTACCTCCCAAGAACACAATAATGCATCAACAAAGGAAAGTAATCTGATATCTAAAGGAAATGATCATGTTCCATAATTCCACCAAAGCATTCACAAACTTACAAAAGTGCATTCTTTGCAAATGTTTTTGATAAAATTCTAGACCCCCTCTAAATGCATGAGAGGCGTATAAATACTATTCCAACAAATGTGCAAAAATAGATTATACAAAAATTGAGGAGGTTTCAAACAACCTTCTTGCTAACTAGTTAACTAACTCTAAAAATAAATATTGGTCAAGCTTGTCCTTCAAATCATAAATATTGGTCATTGGTTTGAGTTGAGGAGGTGCCCCAAAATGTGTCTTGAGCTGTCCTACAAAAATCGCATCGATAAGAGGTGGCAATGTCTGCTGAGTCGAACGAAGTGAAAAATTGAGGCTCATGATCTGGCTGTGCGGTTTTATTAGGTATTGCCAATACGACTCCCAGTTGGTCTCAATCAATTTTTTGGTTGCCTCCCTTTGATTCTCTACCTTTACCTGCTAGCTTTTATGTAAAGCACCCAAATTAGGCATTTCCTTCAAACTGCCTTCCTTTAGTAGGTTGGTGACAAACAGAGGGTGGTTCACCGCCTTGGTTATATTCTTTGATACCCCAGCTACCCTTGCCAATACTAGCTCATCTTGCTTGATTCTTGCATCCAAATCTGTGAAAAGAATGTCTTTTTGAGTCTCCTCGATTTCAGGTAGATTGGCCTTCCTTCCGTATTTTGTTTCTTGCCATATGATGAACTTTGAGATTCTAGTGTTGAGATCAATAAACTAGGTTCTCTGATTGATCGCCTTATCTGTCAGCTGGTTGCTAATGGTCAAATAAGGAGTAGTGTGTGACATCTTTTTGGCAAAAATGGTCCTGTTGTTTCATTAGGAGGGAATTTAGTTCCAGAGCCTCTTTAACGAAATCCTCAGTAGTAGGAACATCCTTATATCTTTCCATGGCTTGATGTAATTCTTGGAGTTGCATGTCTTTAGCCGATATATCAGCTTCGTGGTTTATTTTCAAGACCTCCATGTTCTGTTGCAATTTGGCGAGCTACTCAGTTGCTTGTTTGTTCACATTTGCTTTCTCTACTTCAAGTTGTTGCTCGAGATGTGCAATTCTCTCCTCCTTTTCTCTCAACAAAGTAGAGACTTTAGTGGCTTTATCCATAGTGGTCATTGCGTATGCTCCTATGAACTATGATAATCTAGTAAAGTTCTCAGCTAGGTTCAAAGGAATGTCCCTCCAAACTATGTCCATGGGCTCGTTTCCAGGTGGGAGCTCGAGTATTTCTACCTTTTTCCTTTTTTTATGTCTTCTTATTACTGCCTTGTGGAGAGGGGTTGTAGAACACATCAAGTGGTGGGATTTCATTCACTTTCAAGATGATCTCTGATGTGGGCAGAGCAAGAATAATCTTAGTCTATTGGGATGTTTTCGCCTGCTCATCCATAGGTTTAGACTGCTCATCCATGGGTTTGGGTTGTTCATTCATAGACTTGGACTCTATATTCTCCTGAATATGTAGAGGAGTTCGACACTCCATTTCCTCTTAGGTATCTGTCAATTTAGGAGTGTCTTTCAGTTTCTGATTAAACTGATCCCACTCCTGTTCCAAACTACTTCTTTTGACCTCTGAACTGATTTCTTTAGGCGGGGTGCTCAGAACTTGTTTCCTAGCTGACTTTCTATTGGACTCTATTATATTATCTGTCTCTTGGGCCTTCCCCATATCTGGTGTTTTCTCAGTATTCATCTGAGACATTGTGCGAGAACTAGGTCCTTCACTATTAATAGTCACACTTGGTGTAGGCTTACCTTCAATTTTCAACAAGTGTAGTTGGATTACTGTGAGCCTCTAATTTCTAGATTCTCGAAATATTTCAAAATTTTCAGAACTTAGGTTTGCTTTAGCCCATTCGAATGCTTGTTCGAAGGACTTGGCTAACTGTAATAGGCCTTCAAAAACATTATCCTCATGGTTGTATGGCTTGAGCTTTACCGTAGTAGTGATTTTATTTACTACCTTGTTTTGATCCAATTGCCTTTTCGATAATGTATGAAGCTTGAGGGCTTCCATGTTTGTTGACTCTTTAATGGCATGATTAAAATTTTCTAAAGCAAAAGAACCGCACTTGACAGGAAAAGAGGGCCAAATTAACATCTTGTTTTCTTTGAGGACTCTAGTTAGGCCTTTTCCTACGGTCTAGTAAGAAATTTCCCTTGTTAACAATTTATCAGAAACATATAAACGAAGGACATGTGGGTTGGTTGTGCTACCAAAAACCCTAATGCACGTGAACCATTCTTCAATAAAATATTTGCCATCAACTAGAAGGTATGTTGCGACTTCTTGGGAAAACTTGGGGGATTTCTTATTGAATTCATTTGATGCAGGGGAAAAACAATAGAATGGAATATCTTATAGAAATGAGGTATATAATGGGATTCCCATATTTTCTTATGACCAAGGTGGAGGGGGTAAGGATCCTAAGGTCCATTTCCAACCCATGATTCGAAATGTGGTGCAAAAACAAATGGTTTCCATAATGTAGGCACAAAAAAAAAGGGGCGAAGGTTCTCTTGAGAGGAGGCTCTCTTATGTCAATACTCAATAATGATGGTGGCTAGGTTGTCAGATAGGATGTGGTCCAATTCACGATGTGGGAGTTAAAGCAAACATCAATCAGAGAAATCCATTCTATGGAAAACTTAGAACTATTAGGCAACCCATATAGTCTACATAACATAGCAGCTGCATAGTTATAAGGGTTTCCCAAAGAGGCTATAGAATACATACCCGATTTGTCAAATTTGAATTTGTTGTCTAATATGCTCCAGCCTTGAATCAACTTAAAGGGGTATGGGTTCTTCTTCACTAAGCTGGCCATATATGTCTTGTCATATATATCCTGAGGATCAGGTATATGATACATTTTCTTGATGTCTTCTACTCTGAACGATCCCATGAGTTCGATTCTTGAATTCCTAAATTGATTATCTTGAATGGTGAACTTTTCAACCACCCATATAATCATATCCGTGTATGGTAGGATTTTATCCCTCGCTCCTATCCTATGCAGGAAAGAATAAGTAGCATCCTTGAATTGAATCCCTAAAGGTCTTGTTGTGTTATTTGTTGTTCTTGTAATAGTAATCTTGGGACACTCATCCTTAAGCCTATTGTAAATGACCTCCCATTCAATTGCTCCTCCATCAGGGTTGCAGACTATATCAGAGAATATGGGAGCTATCTCTGTAAATTCAAATTATGCAATGCTCTGCTTCTTTTGTTTCTGCATCAGCTTCCTCAATGACATGTCTTTTGTAGCTTGCCTAAAATGGACAAGGTATATCAGTGCATACAATATTGGGAAATTAAGATTGCAATCATTTCTGAACTGACCTTGGATCATGAGAAATGTTTAATGAGATACTCAACATTAACTACCCATAACTTGGCAAATGATTAACTCTCCTTGGGCCGCTAAATATTTATTATCCTATCAATTCGTTCGTTTTTGTATTTAAAACGCAATTATTTCACACGCTTACCGCTCTTATTCATATATTGCAATCTTCAAATGAATACAATATAGCGTTGTGCTTACTTATAAGGCAAAATGCAATTGTGATTGTCACAATATTGCATTTCGAAACTCATTAATGGGCATTGTAATGGCATAGCTTAATTACTTGCGAGGTTTACAAAGTGTGATTTGTGAAATCACAAGGTGCTTATAATTGGGATATCGCAGTAGAAGGTTTGATCGTGCATCGTAGTTTTTTAAAGATGATTTATGATAGTCACATGAAAAAGTGCGATTTGTTATCATGATCTTATCCTTGGGTTGTTTTGCAAGATTTTCAAGGCAATTTCTTAGAGTTAGGCTTTATTATGCTAAAAACTAAAATAAAAGTGTCCCCATTTATATCTGTAAACTAGCTATTGTTATCCATAAATGGGGGGGTTGTTACATAGTACAACACATACTTGAACTCTCAAGGCCCGATGCATCAGAAACAACAGCTTTCGAACTTATGGCTTCCACATGGTTTGTAGTAGTCATCCATTCTATGAACAACTCTCAGGCTTCTGCAGTGTAGTTGGCGAACGAAGGGTGCATCACAAACTCCTCCCAGAATTGACAATTCATAAGATTCAAATAGAAAAGCACCCAAACAACTCTTCAAAGTTTTCTATGGTGGGCCAACATACATAAATTATAGGAATTTTTTAATTCAAATCCGATCATTCCCAACAATTCTGATAATAAATGCATCTTTGGTAGTAGATCTCCAAATATTTTCGCCTTACATAGCGCCTACCTACTCCTCTTAACTGATTTTAAGTCATCAAATCATGAATAGTAACCTCAATGGCTACTTTTGGGCCCTTCGACACGACATCACCCTCCATGGCGTAGCTCATCTAGCATAGCTTTGCTAGTCACACCCCTGTCATTTGTCACACAGCCTTCCTACCATGGTGTTCACTTATTCGAGCAGTGTAGTTTATAGTTCTGCAATATCTTACAGCTACCTAGATTACTAAGACTACATGCTTCCATATACTCATTGCATACGGACAAGATCCCCTTTGTACACCTTCAACCTACTTCCATTTACTTTTCCAGGGAATGGTTCACCATTCATCTTCGTGAGTTGAACTACACCACCATCTATGATCTCCTTAATAACGTATGGCCCCAACTAATGCATTTGAAACTTTCCTGAAAATTTCATGAACTTATTGTCATACAACAACACTAAATAATCCACCTTGAACATGTGCAACTTAATATGCCGATCATGCCATGCCTTCTCGTGCTCCTTTTCTACTTGTTGGTGAAATCCTGCAAGGAAGCAGTCTTCTTCTAACTCCATGATCTACGTGAGTTGTTCCTCCAAGGTCTCATGATCTATCATCTCTGTCAATGCTGCAATACGTAAGATTGGCACAATATATTCCATAGGCATGACTGCCTTAATCCCCATAGACTAGTGTAAATGGTGTTTGGCTTGTCAACTTCTTGCAAGTCGTCCTATAAGCCCATAACACAATAGGTACGTGCATGTCCCAATAATTCCTCTTCATGTTGCATACATTTGTCAATGCATGTTCCAAAATCGTGTTAAACGTTTCCACTGTTCCATTCTCTTGTGGGTGATAGGGTGTGTTCTTCTGATGCTACACTTGGAATTCGTTCAGAATCTCACTGGTTGTTTCATTCATGAAATGTGTACCCTGATCACTCATCAATATCCTAGGACACCCAAACCTTGTTAAGACATATTTGAATAGAAACTTAGCATCAATGGCTATTGTACAATCCTTCACTAGTTGTGCTTCCACCCACCTGGTTAAATACTCAGTTGCAGTAATGATATACCGTGTGCCCGTCTCCTTTCTTGGTGATTGTATTGGACCTATAAAGTCAATGGCCCATTTATCAAATACCTACAGTGAGACTTGATTATGTAAAGGAAATTCATCCCTTTGCAAAGGCTTCCCCATTCTGTGGCAAGAATCGTACGCCTTGCAATATGCCTTAGAATCCTTGTGTAATGTTGGCCAACATAACCCAGCGCACAAAATATTTTGTGTCGTCGCTTTCCCTACATAGTGACCTCCTGCCACTCCTCCATGGGCTTCAGCTCGGATACTAGCTTGTTAAAACTCTAGAACATACCTGCATAATATCTCATCCACTCCCATCTTATACAAATTCCCCGCAATTACAGCGAAATCCGCAACATAAACTACTAACTCCTTCTTTTGTTAAGTGAAATAACCTTCCATAGATGTTCCCATTGTTAAAATATGAATAATATCAGCAAGATGATCGTCTGCAACGTACACCATAAAGAGTTGTGCATCTGGGAGTCCTTCCTCCAATCTACTTGGTTCCTCACTTGTTTCATTCCTGGATAAATGGTCTGGACCTGCATTCAACCTTCCAGGCTTCACAATCACTTCAAAGTCATACTCCTAGAATAATAGTAGTCATCAGCAGATATTGCCCCCCCAGCACAAGATTATTGACCAAGTACTTTACTGCAGAGTGATCTGTATGCATTTTAAAGTGTCCACCCAATAAATAATGCTTAAACGTTTGTAGTGCATAGACCATCACCAACCCTTTGCACTCTATAGTGGAGTAGTTCTTCTCAGCTTTGGATAATTTTCTACTCGTGAAGGCTATCGGATGATCAATCTCTCCTTCACCTTCCTGTGTCAATACAACCCCTATAGCAATACAAGATGCATCTACATGCACATGGAACTCCTTCTTCCAATCTGGAAACACTAAAATAGGCATTGTCACCATTTTTTCCTTCAAGACATCCAAGTTGCACTAGCGGTATTCACCCTAGCAAAACATCGAATATTTCTTTAACAATTTCTCCATCGGTGTGGTTATCTGGGCATACGCCTTGATAAATTTCTTATAGTACCCAATGTGTCCCAATGTCGTGCACAGTTGTTTCACATTCCTAGGAGCTTCCAAGTTCACAATTACAACAATCTTCACAGGGTCCACGATCAATCCTTGCTTACATACAACATGGCCAAGAAAAATCCCAAAGGTCACACAAAATATGCATTTCTTTAAGATCAATGCAATCTGATACCTTCAACATGTATCCAGCATTAGGCACAAACTTGCAACATGATGCTTCACCAACCCGAACATAGTCCAATCATCAAAATATACTTCTAGGAACTTGTGAATAAATTGCTTGAATGCCGCAATCATGGCCCGGGAGAAGTTTACAAGCACATTCTTCAATTCGAATGGCATAACTGTATATTGAAAGAAACCCCACTCATCGTGAAGTTTGTCTTGCTTCAATCTTCTAGTGCAATCTTGATTTGATGATATCCCGAAAAGCCATCAGTAAATGAGTATGCATCCTGTCCACCAACATTTTCCAACACTTCATCTCTGAACAACATAGGAAAGGGATCGTGTACAAATGCATCATTCAACTTCCTTAGGTCTACTTATATCTTGATTTCACCTTGTTGTTTCTTCTCCTAGAACACCATAGGGCTTACCCAATCACATTCCTCAACAAGTTCAATAATACCGACAACCATCATTTTATCCAGCTCTTGGCACACATTTTCCTTATACTTTGGATTCAACCGATAAGGCCACTGCTTAACAGGCTTTGCATTCGGTTTCAACATAATCTTCACAACACCCAAATATCCTATAATTCCTTTCAAAACTGAGAACTTCGTTGGGAATAAATCCTGGTACTCGCACAGTAGTTTGGCCACCTTATCAACTGTATCATCATCCCAATAGTCTCCTTTCTTCATGAACTTAGGTTCTTCTCCAGACCCAATGTTTACTTGTCAAGTTTTCAAAGAATCTGATATATCCAGATACACCACCTTCGGTCCTTCTACTTCATGTTGTCCTTCCATCTTCGAAATGTTAATATTCTATGGATCATCATCATCTTGTTTAGCAATGACATTATAACATTCCAACGCGTGTCGCAGCTGTGTACTCCAATCTGGCTGAGTCCATTCTGTTGGTTCTTATGGTGTTCTGAAAATAGAAGCTTTTATCTCCTGTAGCGCCTCATCAATTCTTTCAAACCCATCCTCAAAGCTAAAGGTCAATAGAAAACTCTCCCTTAAAATGTCCCTTTCATCCATGCCATGGCAAAGCTCGGTCTCCAAATACTGGTTCATTGGGATTGTATCTAACGTATGGTAGAAGATGTTCACCCATTTTTGTTGTTTTTATGATCCCTGGGCCTTGGTCCATCATGCCAAATGATCGCTCAGATCACCCTTCCCACTATATTTTTTTGTCATTCTAGTATTAGCATAGCCAAACCTTAACTTCACCATTCTCCTATATTCTTTCCATCCAACAAATTTCTCCTTGTGCATACCCCACCAATGAACAGGCGTAGCACCTAATGCTAATTCCAGTGCCTCAAATCAATTTTATTTTGGTACTTCCCTTTCAAATTCATTCAAAAACAACTCCACATTAGTCAAACCATCATAATGCGGAATATTTCTTACCTCAATCGAGACACACTGCAGCGATTTCGTCATCATGTTGCAACGAAGCTTAGATACTTCATGCAGCCGATTATGCCAATGTTCAATTTCCTCATTCAAGTCTGAGGTGCAGGAGCTATCCTTATCCCACCAATTCGTCCATCAGTTATGGGATTGATCCAACCTTCCTCTCACACCGTTATCCTGTATATCTAATCCAGGTCATCGTTACTTTCTACATAGTCGTGGATAGGTTCAATATAGCACACTCCTTCTGCATAATCTAGTGGCACTACAACCCTGAGAAATTTCTTCTCAAATGACATATTTCACTTCTTCAAGTCGATTACCCCATTCATACCAATAGCTCAATCAATCCCTAATAACACAGGGTAGGGGTTACTGTCATCCACTATTTCAGTGACCTCAAAGTCATCCAATGTGCTCATGCACTCAATGTCCATCGTTGCACCATATAAGCGACCCGTCGAAATAATTCACAAAGCTTCCCAATGTGTGATCAATCCATTGGTCCATAGCCCACGCAATATTTCTTTATGATGCTTCCAGACATCACACTAGTTCAGGAGTCCACACTATAGGGCCTTTGAGCCTCCACGTCCCTTAACTTCTGGCCAGTTTAGACAACCACTCTTATAATTCTTCATGGAAGAAACAGAAGAACACGTCGGTATCGTCTGTTTACAAAAGTATCTGTAACCACTGCTCCTTGGATAATTTAGGGCTCCTGTTCTCTTGAGCCATGAATGCATGCGATTTTCAATCAATCCACTTATCAAGTTCTTTCTTCGTAGGAACCATTTATCACACATCTCTCAGATAGATCCTGGTCCCAGAAACAGAACCATTTGTTGGCTTAAGGGGGCCTGACCCAGGTTCAGAGTTATTCATGCCAACCAACAAAACCCTAACTGCCAGCCCTTTTGGAAACAACCCACATAGCACAGGTTGTATCCTCACCCGAAGTAGTATTGGAGGATGCTAGAGGTATGTTTCTGCATCCAGGAACATGTTATAAGTGGTTTTTAAGTCTATACAACTCATATTTGTCTTCGCACATATCAGTATCCTCCTAGAGGTCACTATTGTAATAAGGGTAATATGGCTTCTAGACCTTCACAAAGGTCCACGATCAGTCTTTGGACAACTTAAACAGGCAGATTATCCACTTTCGTGCATTAATAAATAACCATAGTTCTGCCTTCACGCAGATCTATCCAAATCTTCAGAAATCATAATAGAAATAGCCCTTAACTTCGCAATTAGAGATCATTATTTAAAACATGCATAAATAAGACAAATTTAGCATTTTCATGCAACTTTCATACATTATTTCATTAAAACATATTATTGAGCAGCGAAATATAACATAAGCAGAATTGAAATAATGCATGATAATTCTTCAAAATAAGTCTTTATTCAATTCCAGCATTCAAATTACAGACTTCTTCACCCTATGCACTCAGCTGCAGTGGTCCACGCACTCAGCTGCTGACTTACCCAGGCCTCCTGCGCACTCAGGTGCAGGAGCCTTCCCCTTCTCACCTAAGTATAGGAAGCAGAGCCTTCCTTCCTTAGCACTTGCCGAAAATATCAAAAACCATTCAAAGTCCACAATTCTTCATTCCTAGTTTTCTCTAAGACTCGCTATGACTCAACTATCTATAGCTTTCTTCCATACAATACCATGGTCCGGGGACCATGGGAGAATCTTAAAACTGATGCAAAACAAGGGGCTAAACCCCTTTGACTCTATCTACCTGTCTGCTCCGCATCCAAATTTTGCGGAGACTTTACATATTTTACAAAAACTTATCCAAAATTTAGGTTAACTAACCCCAAAACTGACCCCAGGGACCTCATCCCAACACTTTTCAAAGAAACTTTTCACATTTTGCAATTAAACTAATGATTCACATTCTTACAAGTAGCATATAGTTTACATTCTACAAGTAGACTGGTATTTCCACTTCTGCAAATAGCACAATATTTACACTCCTACAATTAGAGTTAGCCTTTACATTTGGATGAATAAAATTTTCATTTCTACAAGTAGAATAATGTTTCCATTCTTGCAATTAGAATAGAACTTTCTCATTGCATGCAATTTCCTTCCTTGAGCTATCTAAAAAAGTGGTGTTTGTATGAATTAATTTGGTCCATTGCTTGAATGTGGCATGAGTAGAACTTTACCTACTATGCATATAAAACTATCACCTCTTAACTTTGAATGAACTCGGGGTTGATAATTAAATTTGGTATCCTTGGGAGTCTCAACATTCTTGTTTTGATATTATTGAGGCCCATCAACTAAGACTGACATAAACTCCCCCTCTCATCACTTTTATTTCCACAAACACAGACTCAATCTTGAAAGAAAGAACAACTAACAAAATAAGAAAAAGGAGGGAGACTTTCAACACAATGTCAAAGGCTAGAATTGAAAACCATGCTAGGATTATGCATGATAGTGACTTCCACAACTAGCCAATGGAGTTGAATCTAGCCTTAGACCTTTCCATCATCCTATTCATGAGAGAGATGTGGGTCAAAAGTTCCCTAACCCGCCACCAAGCTCAAACTATAGCAATGTATACCTCTCATCACTCAGCCGGGACTGCAACCTCAGACAAGTAGGCAAGGACTTGACCTCATCCCTACTATTCCCTCCTCCACTAAATGCCTAGAACACCATCACAAGAGGGTATTTAAAACCCCCACAAGTAATTTGTAGTTCTACACACGCTTTCTTGTTGGGGGCTGATCATGCCCCCTCAACATAAATGAGCATCACACCCAAGGGTGGCAAGCACAACTACCAAGAACATTCCATTAATTCCTTTAACACCCCATCAGGAAATTAAGATAAAAAGAATTAATAATGATAAAATGTAATGTTTTTTAATTAAAAAAAAGGATCAATAATTCTAAAATATAATGGGTTGTCTCATTACATTGTTTGTTTTAACATTTTTTTAAGAAAAATTAATAACTGTGAAGAAGAATTTTTAATTATATTTCACAATAACATTTTTTGATCTCGCTAATGTAAGTTAATAGGGGACTTTTTGTTTTTTAATATTTTTTTGTTTAATTTTGTTCAAATTGGGAAAATTAGAAAATCTTATTTTTAAATTGTTAAAATTATTTAATTTAAATGTATTATACTTTTTTTTAAGTTGAGTTTATCTTTACATTCAAAAATACATGTTAAACTATAAAACTTTATAATTTCATATAAAACTAGTATAGCCATATAAATTAAATGGTTGGTACAAAGGCATCAATTCAAGAGTTAATTTGGAAATTCTTTATATTCAAGTTAATAAACATAATTACTACCCACTATAATTGATGCAATATTTACATAAATTTAGATAGGAATAAAACTTTGAATATGTATATTTACCAAGATTGGTGCCCATCAAAATTTATGTAAGTGGTTACACAAAATTTTGGGTAGAAGGATTATTCATGTTTTTAATTTTTCCTCAAGTTTAAAATTAGTTGGTGAGAATTAAAAGGGAGGACCAGTATTGAATGCAAATCCATGGTGGTAACAAACATAGTTACTTCCCACTATAATTTATGCAATTCTTTGCATAAATTTAGATAGGACTACAAATGTAAATATGTATATTTACTAAGGTTAGTGTCCACCCAGCTCCAAAATTTATGCAAGTGGTTACGCAAAATTTATAGAGAAGGATTATTGATGTTTTTAATCATCCCTCAAGTTTAAAATTGGATGGCGAGAATTAAAAGGGAGGACAATGATTGAATATCTCCACTATTCAATTTGGAAGCTCCCTTCCAATTCAAAAATAAACAAGAATACTACCCACTATAATTTATGTAATTCTTTGCATAAATTTAGGGAGGAAAAATGTAAATATGCACATTTATCAAGGTTATTGCCCACCAAAATGCATGTAAGTGGTTGCACAAAATTTAGGGAGGTTTATTGATGTTGCTAATTTTCGCACGACTTCAAAATTAGATGATGAAAATTAAAATGGAAGATGATGATTGCCATAATTCAATCTAAAAGATCCCTTCCAATTTAAAATTATACACACCTATAACTATAATTAAATCACCAAATTCTAATTAAAAACCCTAAAATTCATCTTGTTACACTACTTTAAAAATAATTCAATACCCAAACATAATTAAATATATCAACCACAATTATTAATATAATTTTCAAAGTAAATGTTTTGTATTCTAGACGTTACACTTTGATCACATGGGATGATGTAAACAAGTTATTATCCACATGTTCTACATATTTTGAAACAAACCCCTCACCTATTTCATTAGCCATCACCACCCAATTATTTGTTCCATTAGCATTTTATCTTCTCTTTTTGAATTGCATTTACCCTGTGTTGTGTTACTCGTCTACTCATTGCATTTGCTTTATTTTCCTGTTTTCTGTCTTGCATGCTGCTTTTCATTTCAGCCTTCCATTTTTTCTTTTTCCTCGTTTTTTTTCTTCTTCTTGTGTCATGACTTTCATGTTTTGTTTAATAAGACTATGCAAAGAAAATTATCTTGTTTGGCTCAAGAGATAATGCGGCGAAGCTTTAAAAAGGAAATTGTGATGACAAACAATGCTTGGCTAGCTTGTGATCCCCTTCTTTGCTTGGGTTTACATATCTTTAAAGTCTGTGATTTTTGGATGGAAGATAAATGGAAATCTATAAGTAGAACCATGATGCCCATATATGTTTTAGGATCTTCATTCTTTGACTCAGTATTGTAATTAAATGGCATTTTTTTGTCGATCCAATCAAGCAGAGAATGGAAAGGAGAAAATTAAAAGTGAGCATATTAATTTCATATGTATATAAGAGTCTCTACAATAGGAATAACATCGCTTGTTCTCAATAAGTCGGGATCCCTCTTCCACCCTGGAAACATAAATGTCAATAAACTACCAATGAACATAGTGAAAATAAAATATGGGGTGAAAGGAGATAAAGGCCTCCTGCGTAGATAGGTGAACTAAGCAACTTCCCTAGGGTAATGAATAAGCTTGTTAGCAACAAAACAATGCTTGTTTCCCTGAAAGTGACTACATCAAGGTACTGAACATGCCTACTGGCAGTGGAGTAACACCAGAGATGGAAATAAAACCCTGATCATCTTAAACTCCCAAATATATACTATCCTTCTCCCATATCACAATAATTGAGATATGGTAAGCCTTGTAAATGTGTTTAGCCAAGGAAGGGGATAGGAGAGACTATACTTATAACCGTGATAAATGGGGAAGTTGAGGTGGTCCACTTCGTGAATCAATACTTCCTGAAATACTATAATTTTTGCATAAAGCTATACCTACATAGAAAATTTGGAGTTCTTCGAGTGTGTTTCCAAGTATTTTCCTTGCAACAATTACCCTCCAAAAAAAATCTTGTACTTTAATTTTGGAGCCTCCTTGTGATCTTATGATCTATTGTTTCATGTTGTTCATAGTAAATTCATGATCATTTAATGTTTTTATAAAGCCTATATGTATTGAAACCACTTGTTTACACATGCTTAGCCTTTCATGCATTCATAAGTGCAACCCTTCTAGCAATTCTAATGGCTAGTGTCTACCCATGAGGATTAGGATTGCATAGTCTTAGAAAACAGCCATTGCACAATCTTTGGAAATAGTGCCTGTGCAACCCTTAGTGACAGTAACTGCATAGTACTTAGTGGAAAAAATTGCATAGTCCCTGATAATAGTAACTTCGCAATCGTTAGTAAAAATGTTTGTGTGGTCCCTAGGCACAATTAATGTGTAATTTCATTTGACAATGAGATTAGAATTCTTCCAGTTAGTGTTGTCACACCTCCTAGTACCATCCACCTCACTCTTATTTGCTCTCCCTATATAAAGAGTCTAACTCATAGCTCCTTTCGCAGTAATATTTCACTTTTGAGCTTTGTGCACTTTGGAGCATAAGGAGCATTCTCTCACTCTCTATTGCAACTATACTATTATTCAGGTGACTTTTCTTAACTATAGCTTTTGTGCACTTTTTTTTTAAAAGTGTCACTTTCACTTTTGGGAATACCATTTTTTCTTGCTTTCACTTTTGCAAGTGTCACTTTTGTTTTCTTTTGCTTTCGCATGTGTCACTTTCACTTTCTTTAGCTTTTGCAAGTTTCATTTTCACTTATTCTTACTCTCACAAATGTAATTTTTGTCTTATTTCATTCTTATATGTGTTGCTTGTGTTTTATTTGTGTTGGCATGTGTCACTTTCACTTATGTTCACACATCTTAAGAGCACCTTGGGACACTTTTAGGGGCATCTCCAGTGCACTCCCTTACATTTGTTGATGATATTTATCATTAGAACATGTGTTGGACACATTCTTATGGCATAGCACACCCTTTGGTTGCATTGCAACACTTGTGTCATAAAAGTACATATTAAGTGTCACACTTGGATACAAGTGTCGTTTTACTGTCATTTAATTATATGCTTGTTGGTTTTGGGTACTATGCATATTCTTGTCATGTTCTTGCGTATAAATGAGTGTGTGATAATGTTCATGACTTATTCTATTCTCTCTCACTTATTGTTCCATTAATCCCACACTTAGTCAATTTTGGAGTTCCCTCTATTCTCACAACTTATGCAATCAATGACAAATTCTTCATCCCTTGGTCATTTTGTACTACTCATTCCTAAGAAATAGTGGTGAAATATTAACTCCTAGATCTGCACATTATACAATCATAGAGGACAACCTCCTTCCACTAAGCATTGAGCAACCTTAGATCAGAGTGACCTAACTCTTGTTGCTAAGCCTTGCCAATTCCATAGTTCATGATCCCTCTTTCCCTATATTGCATATTGTGCAATTGCAATATATAGTGAGTTCATCTTTGGGTCACTGCAATTCTCAACTTTGCAATTCACTATATCTCCTCTTCAATCATTGTGAATTATGTCATTACAATGCCCTAGTGTTCCTCCCTTGTCTCTCTCACTTGCTTAATTATGCAATCCCTTGTCTTGCTTGCCTCAACTAAGCACTACGTAGTTCTAGTGGACAATGAAGCCACCTTTGTGTCACTACGGTGCTCAAATGCATAATCCTTGAGTCTCTCCCTCAGCCACTCTTCATTGTACAGTTATAATGCCTAATTTTGGCACTCACTATTGGCATTATGATACAGGTGTTTTCCTTGATGGCAACTCACTCAGATGACAGTTCACAGTGTAGTAGGTTAACAACAAAGGATTATAGATCAGACTCCAGAGATTGAAGAAAGAGAGTATTTTAAGAAGTATACATTGGTTCACTTTGTCCAAGCAGCTTCTACACATGGGCTAATAGAACAAAAGGAGTGTATACATATACACGCACTTTCACAAAAGGAAAAGTGCGTATGGGATGGAAAATCAAGCTTTTGGTCCAAGGTATTGGTCCTAAGTGGTTTTGGTCCAAGGTATTGAGAAAGGCCTAAAACTATATAAGGAGGAGAAGAGCATTAGGCCAAGTGTGCAAGTAATGAATATCTTATGAAGACTGAGATCAAAAGAAAATATGCATGTTATGGGTTTATGGCGCTTTGCTTGATCTGAACTAAGGATGAACCTTACCAGTTGATGGGGGATGAGATCTAATGATGGAACAGGATCATGAGACCTGAAATGAATTATTATTATATGGTTTGATCATGGATAGTCTATATCTTAATGCTAACACATGATTTACACTGTAAATGTTTTGATTTAGGTATGACTGAAGTCTAGAATAGTTGTGATGTTTTAAGTTATCATTTGTAGATCTGTACGCTAGTTTGCTTTGGTAAAATCATGTATACATTATGAAATGTGTTATTTGAAGTTACAGTTGGTTATGGTTGTTGTTGTAGAGTTCTGGGTTTTGTTCTGTGTTCTGGTGATTTTGTTCTGGTGACAGTGTTCTGAATGTTCGGATTGATTAATTGTGATTTGCTTCAATGATGATGGGTTTTCAGTGAATGATTGAGTTGTGGTTGATTCAGAGATCGATGATTGAGTTTCAATGATTGGTTGATGCAGATGTATTTGATGGTTGTATTGCAGTGGTGATTGATTCTGAGCTTCAATGTTATTGATGGTTCCAGTATGAAAATTTGATGAAACTAGGCCTTCAGATAGTGGTGTTGTGTTCCATGAGTATCCAGTCTAAAAATTTATGAAACGTGGTCCCTGGAGGAAGAGAGAAGGTTGTAGCCTTCTATAGGCCGGTGCCTACGTACTAGTAAACAATCAGCTAGTACAAGAGCTAGGAGGTTGGAGCTCCCTTCCAGTAGCAGCTGGAAAACTAGTGAAGGTTGGAGCCTTCTGTAGGTCGGCACCTACTGTACTAGTAAATGCATTAGCTAGTACAAGAGCTAGGGGGTTGTAGCTCCCTTCCAGTAGAAGCTGGAGAATGAGAGAAGGTTGTATCCTTCTATAGGTGGGTGCCTACATATTGGTATGAGTCTGCACTAGTACAAGATTGTAAACAGGTTTTTCTTATATTAAAAGAAGACAACAGCAAGTGGTTTTTGTCCCGCATTGGGTTTCCACCTTAAATCTTGGTGTTCATGTGTGTTGCTTATGTGTTAT
>APFE031624325.1:2870-16566 GCA_000404065.3 Pinus taeda | reverse complement strand
ATGACCCTCCATGCGCTTTCAATAGAATTCATGGACCAATCGGGTGTCAAGCCACGGATCAAGTGTCGGTAATACCGAGGAGAGAATGAACCGTCGGATCACTACATATCGTGACCGTCAGATTGTAAGTTACAAATGTACATAGTAAAGAAACACACTTTACCTAACTCTATACTAGACCAAGTTATACTTAACTATTCCTACGTTTCGGAATATCCTAACATCCCCCCTTAAGAACAACTTGGGATAGGATTGAAGGATTTACAAATATGACACAATAGGAGAAGGAAGGAGGCACTAGAGCCTTGGGAACATATCCAAAGAACAAAAACCGAATGTTGCTATGCTGAAACTGATGAATGTGAAGCAGCTGCCTACTAAAGTAGTCTCCAAAGGGAACCCGCTCTGAATGCTACTCTAGAATTAAAATGGACATAAATTGGTCAATATAGCTCAGACTATTTATTATAACCTGTTTTTTGAAACAAAATGACCATTTTGCATCTTCCCATGTGCTAGAAATCCTTATATGGAGACTCTAGAATCTCAGATTCACTGATCTGGATTTAAAAAGGATCACAAAAAATACAGAGATAACCATAAACACAAAGATGTAGCAGAAATAATACTTCATTTCATTAATGTAAAATACTAAAATATGCTTACAAACAGAAGTGGAAATAAACTAGCTAGGGCGATGGTAACTTATCTCTGAGAAGAGATGTGATGGATACATGCCTCTGAACTAAGTTACAATGAGGCTCGAAGATCTATTTATTGTTGAGAAATAATGCAAAACCATAAACATCCAAAAACCTAATTGTAGGAGATGAAATGCCAAACTGTGGGCCCCATTTTAGGTAATTTGGTACATCAACTTCCCGAGGTTGTAACTTTGGCCTACGATCTCCGTTTGACATGAAAAATATCTCGTTAGAAAGATATATCTGAGAACTATAAATTTGGGAAGAGAAACATCAATCCATGGATCCATGTTGCTCCCATATTTCGCAAAAAAGATCGTTTAGGGCCTCAAAACAGCTTCGGACGTTCACGACCCCAAAAATTGCTAAAAATAGTAAATTGTGCTACAAATAAGGAAACTGAAAAATTAAAAGAGACAGTTGTGGAGGTATAAGTGTGATAGGTGTGTGGCCACCAACATCCACTTGGATCATTCCTCTCCCCTTAGGAAGCAATGTTCCCCATTGCATTGAGTTCCTCCATCTACCAAACTTGGTCCTTGGTGAGTTGTTCTGCAACCTTTGATGTGTCCACTAATGGTGGGAAGCATGGTCAAGGGTGGTAAACATTGAATACTTGGTGCAAGCGAAGGAATGAGGGAATGTCGTGCTCTATAGCATTGTTTCCCACAACTTTGTTAATGATATAAGGACCATGTCGGAGTGGTCTGAGCTTCTGATGGGTTCTGGTAAGGCGTTTTTTCCGCAAATGTAGCCAAACTTTGTCACCCACTTGAAACTTGTGTAGTGCCCCTGTGGCTAAGGAGAAGTTGTTCCTGTGTTATTTCATGACCGTATCCCTCTGTTGTTGCTGCTGTGTGGAGGAACCCTTTGCAGGGGTCATGGATGTGGCTACAATCTTCCCCTTACTTTGGGAGTGAACCAGTCAGAAAATGAATTTCCTAGTATGGGAGACAATCTTATTACATTTCTTAGAGGAGATCAAAGAGGCGGTAGTAGGTGGGGCTACCTCCGGTATCTTTTATAATGAATTACACAAAGAAATAATGACAACATGAGGCCTTGACTCATACATAGCATGTCACCTCCACAAGTATGGCTGGCCTAATAATACATCAAACATCCAGAGGTGCAACATCACACAATACCTCATCTATGAAGGGTTTGATGCTATAGGGAAGGTGGCATTACTAGAAAAATCGGAGATCTTATCCTTGGTGAAGCCATCTGATGTTGTATGGTTGCAGGTCTTGTATGGTCAGTAGTCCCAGTCGCTTCATGACCTCTCCTGAAATGAGGTTATTTTGGCTCCCACTGTCAACAATGAATTGTAGTGGTGAACCCTTCACCCACATCTGTAAGTGGGAAAGACGCTCCCCCTCCTCTGGATCTTCGAGCTCATTCTTCTGGATCTTGGCGGTGGCAACAGTGGCGCTAGGCTCCGCATCAGTGATCTTCTTCCCTTTACCATTCCCCTTGTCGGGTTGTCACTCGGGGTTGGAACATGCATCTAATTCTGAAGCCTTCAACTTGGCCACCAGCGACTACTTGGTCCAACACTCGTGTTATGGGTGGTGCTGCAACTGTTCCATTATCATAAAAGTTCTAAGAAATAGTTGATTTTAAATTAGCATATCTCACTCATCCAAACTTTGATTTGACCATTTTTTTTTTAATTGGGCAATATTTCAAGAGGAGCTCATATATGCAATCAATTTTCTAAAATTAGGCATAAAAACTACAAAAATGATATGAGAGGCACTGTTCACAAATTTTTATCAGAAAAATTTCTGCAGTGCAACTGATTTTAAAACAGCGATATCTTCCTCATCCAAACTCCAATTCCGCAGATTTTTTCTTTTGAATTTGGCTATTTTTTTCGCAAGGAATACATATATGTTATTTATTTTTGTAAATTTTGCACCCAAAATTGTAGATCTATCCGCAAACTCACCACCCAAAAACATTCTGCAAAAAAATGAAAAAAAAAAATTCTTCTCTCTTTACCCAAGAAAGTGCTATGTAGAGGTCATAGCACATGTATGAAGTTCGTGAAATATTGCTTCGAAACATTGAAACTGAAATATGCATCAAACCCTCATTCTCATGGAGCTATAACTTGTCTCTGATAGCACTGATCTAGATCTTGGGGGGCAGGGAAAATTTTATGGGATAATATTCATAGGTGGGCTAATATTCCATGCTTTTTCCAAAAAAGAGATTTGCCAATTTCTAGTTTTCTAAGAATAAATTTGCCCAAATTTAATACTATAAAATTATTTTACCTACAAAATTGTGAATATTATATTTTTTCTAACATAAAATAATTAGAAATCTAGACATTTTTATAAAATTATCATCAAACATTTTAAAATTTAGATATTAGTGACTAGTAATATTCGCCAAGGTTGCTAAACTTTAAGATAAACTTCTTTCCTTAAAACTTTATCTGTTGGGGGGAGGCCGCCAAGATCTAAAGTATTGAAATGGATCTTGGGGGAGAGGCCCCCAAGATCTGAAAAGTTAAATTTCCAGAAGAAAAAGACGAGAACGCCTAATAAATTAAACCACACAGAAACTTTTTATTAAAATAGAGAATAACTATAAAGCTACATTGTAGTGGACAATTTGCCCTTTTACAAAATGTGACTTGTAATGTATAGTCTTTTTCGATTTCAAAACCATGAGTAAATTCCATGGGTGAATGAATACCATGGGTGGATGTCATAATACCATGGGAAAATACCATGGGTGAATGAATACCATGGGTGGATGCCACTTCCAATACCATGGGTGGATGCCACTTACAATACCATGGGTAAATTCCATGGGTGGATGAATTCCATGGGTTGATGCCATTTTCCATTCGAATAACATTAGTTGTGTCTTATAGATACTTTACATATGTCAGGTCTATCAAGGATGGACAAATATGCAATAAAAAATTATTTTTCAGAATGCACTCATATTGAACATCTTTTTTTTTTGAAGAATGCACTATAATTGGAGACAACGTCGGTATGTTGTTGATTGTTTACATGTAGAACACTGGAGCTTATCAATGGAAACTGTTCCAAATTTGTTTGTTGGGAAACTACAACTAGTACAAATTATAACAAATGGATTTGCATGAATGTTTTCTACTATTAACATTCCCTCAACCTGGTTCATGTTTCAATATAATTGAAGTGTTAGGTATTGCAATAGAAAATGCTATTAAAACATTAAATAATTTAGTAGAATTTATATTTGGTGGAAATTGAAATTAACTTTTTTGTTGAGGAATTCATCTTGTTCAGATCTGCAAGTGCTCTCTTTGAATTGATAGTGGTTATAAAATTGGATTTGTAAGTGCGTAATGATTTGTTCTATTCTTCTTCTTTAACACGATTTAAAAATAAAAGCATTGGTGTTTGTTGTCTTAAAAATTGTTGTTTTATTGAAAGGAAGAAGGAAAGAAATGTAGAGAACAAATAAACGTGAATCGAAAAAATGCATTAGTGTTAAAAGTATTTTATTTAAAGCATGTTTGAGTAAATTTGAAAAAGTATGCATGATTGAGTTTGTACTTACTGTTGCTTTGTCTTCTTCTAATTGGTTGTCTTTGATTTTGAATGCATATTGAAGACTTGTCTATTTCATAGATGTGGCAAGTGCAACAATTGTGCCCATTGAAAATGGAGATCTCGTAGTTGTTATTTGTCTGTTGAGAAACTACAACTAGTACAAATCGTAAAAAATGGATTTGCATGAATGTTTTCTACTGTTAACATTCCCTCAACCTAGTTCATGTTTCAATACAATTGAAGTGTTAGGTATTGCAATAGAAAATGCTATCACAACATTAAATAATTTAGTAGAATTTATATTTGGTGGAAATTGAAATTAACTTTCTTGTTGAGGGATTCATCTTGTTCAGATCTGCAAGTGCTCTCTTTGAATTGATAGTGGTTATAAAAGTGGATTTGCAAGTGGGCAATGATTTTTTCTACTCTTTTTCTTTAACATGATTTAAAAATAACAACATTGGTGTTTTTTGTCTTAAAAATTGTTGTTGTATTGAAAGGAAGAAGGAAAGAAACATAGCAAACAAATAAACGTGAATTGCAAAAATGCATTAGTGTTAAAAGTATTTTCTTTAAAACATGTTTGAGTAAATGTGAAAAAGTAGGCATGATTGAGTTTGTACTTACTATTGCTTTGCCTTCTTCTGATTGGTCTTCTTTGATGTCGAATGCATATTGAAGACCTATTTGTTTCACAGATGTGGCAAGTGCAATTATTGTGCCTATTGAAAATGGAGATCTCGTAGTTGTTATTTGTCTGATTGTTGTTGTTGGAAGGAACTTGTGTTCTTTGCAAATGGTTGGTATTTTTTCTAAAGTTCTTACATCACATAAAACTAATATGAAACTGCAATCCCCATGATCATAAATTAATTTTGCGTAGATTTTAAAATCTTTGGTACAAACTTCTAGGCCAATAACAAGTTTGGCTTCAACACTTGTAATCAGATTGTGCGGTATGTTTATCATAATTTTGATGTCTCCTTTTGTGTCAACTAAATCAGCACGTAACAAATCCACTCCATGTGCTCGATCAAGTGTTGTTCTATATGTTACTAACACATCTCCATGAAAGGTTGTTGCCACTTTGAGGATTTTAAGCTCTTTTATTGTGATTGGATTGCATTCTTCATGCTTGTCCTTATTTGAGAATCTTTTTTTCTTTTATAGAGCAATATTTAGTGGGCCTGAACTATCATATTGTCTTCGTTAGAAAACTTAAAAAAAATAGACATAAAGGATGTTTACTTACCCTTTTTCAAGTTGATAGGAGGTGGAGGTGTTTGCAGTTGCAATGTCATCATGATGTCTTTTCATATTGTTTATCTATACGAAAAACCACTAGAAGCTATTAAATTTTCAAGAAAAGCAGGTTGTATTTAATAGTAAATATGTCCATAATTCCATTCAATGTGTTGTTACATACTTGTATTACTCTGTGAAAAAATTAGATGCAAAAAAAGTGGAGAAAGTAGACTTTGTTCTGATGGGCGATTTAGCAAAGTGTACAAAAAATTTTGATTTTAGTTGTAGTAGTGTATGGAATATGTTATGACTAGACCAATACTCCCATGTGACATTGATTTCACATTGTTTGATAGGAAAACTTGTGCAGATGTGATCTCGTGGAGATAATTTACTTGTTATTTCTTTTAAGTTTTCCATTTCCATATATTGTACAAGTGTTCTAGTATGATTTGTTTGTAGTTGGATGTCAATGTTCAAGTCATCAATGACTAAGAATACAAAATTAGTATGTGTAGTTTGCTATTTTTCTTCTGTAATCATTTGTATTATTGTAGATACTTGTTCAAATGGTGTTGCTTAAATGTTGATTAAATATATTTTATGCTGAAGGTACATGTCGATTACTGTAAGTTATTTTTTGTTGTTACATAACGTCTTTTTTACTTTGATCGTTATTTTCTTGTCTATACAAGTAAGGATTCCATGTGTAAAATGTGCTATTACAAAGTTGAATTGCAAGAATTGTCTGTTTGTTGGTGGAATATGCAAATGAGTTTCGTGAAAACAAAGAATCATATTTTCCATTAATTCAGTGTGATGGATGACGTCACCAAGATGGGCATGTAGACTACATGTGTTTAGATTTTCAATTGATAAAACATTTTTTTTATCAGATCTTTTCTTGGAAAATTCTAGTTCCCATGTAACAGTTGTTTCTAGTAATGCCATTTCATAAAATATCTTGTTTTTCACATGAAAGTTTTTGTGGGCTGATTTATTAATCAAGTATAATGAGTCAATAGTTTTAACAGGTGATAGTGCAATATACACTAGACCATGTTTTGTCACACTAGTTGAGTCAAATGCAAGTTGATCTAATGTTAGTCCTTGTGATCGGTGTATTGTTCGTGCAGAGGTTAATTGTATTGGAAATTGTTTTCGAATGGTGATTTGTAATTTGTTATGAGGCATTGCTAGTGGTTTTGCAATTTGGAAATATTTGTGTCCAACTTGGAAAGATATTTATTTCTTATATCCCTTTTAATTTATTTCTTTGTTGTTTCCAAATCTTTGTGTCTCAAAATTTTATCCAGACAATCTCAGGTCTATTATTATTAGATGAATAGACTCTGAAAATGCCTTCGTCGCCATTAAATAATACATCATTAGTATTGTAGTTTCTTGCATATATTTCAACTAACCTATTGTTGACTGTAATTGTTTATGACAATGCAATTTATTTATCAAAGGAAAAATAGCTCTATCCAGTAATCTCACAATTGTCAATTGCAGTGACCATTATTTGTTGGCTATCTATTAGTGAAATAATTTTTGCATTGTGAGTATGGAAATAATTATTGCGATAGAAAATGTAAGGGAAAGGTGGGTTTAAAGGTGGGGGCTATGGAAATTGTCATTTATGTACACAATATCTTCATCTGTTTGCATGTTTAATCTCATCCTATTTAGCACATCGATGAATAGCGGGTCATTTTGATGTATTGTTGTATGTAATTGATAACATTTTATTTTCTCTAGCCAAAAGTAGCATGGAATTATTTTTATTTTTATTTTTGGGCTTTCAAATATAAGAGAGTCTCTTACAGGGTTTTCCTAGTAGAGACCACCAAAGAATATCATATGACATTTCCAAAATATGAATTTGGCATGTGTAAGATTTGTTAGGATCACTTATTAATATTATATAGTGTTGTTGCACTAACAAGTGATGCCTCATCTATGAGAACACAACACAATTGTTGGAATTTCTTTGATAATGTGTTTAGTTTTTCGTTGTTTAGTGAAAAAAAAATATGCTTTGTTAACGAGAAAATATAGTGTAGAATGGAATGTGGCACCATCAACATTGAATGTGGATTTTTTCATATATGCAGTGATTATTCCTCTTACTTGTGATGGGTTTTAAGGCAATGCCTCATTATGTATGTGCACTAAGGACTGAAATTTTTCCTTAGATGTGTGTGTCTTTCCTCTTCTTGCTGCTCTTGTTAAAACAAATGGATTAGTTCACCTGGTGTATATAGTTTTCTCATTACAACATCAGTGACTATTCTTGCTTGTTCCTTGTTTAATTGTCACATATAGTTATGGTATTATATGTTTTCAGGTATATGTGGTTGTTTCACAATTTCATATGGTCTTATAGATCATAAAGAAAAGTTCTTTGTCTATTGGAAATGCGGCAAATCAAATTGGAAGGCATAGTTTTCCTATTTGTCATCCATGGATTTATCAAATGTTGTACTCTTTGTTTCAATTGATTTCAGATTGTCTATGTTGAATAATTATTTAGTTTTTGTTTCTATTGCATTCATTTCATAATCTATGTCACCCCATGTAGGTGTTGTAACAAATTTGAAATTTTCTTCATTTTCATTCACTGCTTTTTTTTAATGCACCATATGTAGATTCCCAAGTTGGGTGATGTTGCTTGATCGTAATTTCACTTACTCTCTACAGATAGTATAACATTAACTATTTTATACAATAATTTTCAATGTCCTTATATTTGTTATATCTCACGCATCGAAAGACATATGGTATATTTTCTTTTTTGCGTTTTTGTCCTTTCTTTGTATAACTAGATGTAAATTCTACTAGACATGCAAAATCAATAGCTACGGGTCGTAGAATATAATAATTTATGATTGATGGGCACATTATGTATTTTGAGTCATTTACTTCCTTTCGGAAGTATTTTTTTTTTTATTTTAAGAACAAATGCACATTCGTCCATAGGAGATGTGTGGATCAAAATACACTTTTGTGAACTAGTGTTTAGTGGAAGCGATATCACAATATGAACTACTTGACATGGAAACATTTGTTGCAAGTTTACCTAAGCCCTTCCTAGATAAATAATAGTATTCATGAAGTTATATTTTGTTTTGAGATGATCTTTGCGTATGTTCCTAAATGTTCTTGTAAGTGTTTTATCTTCTTTTGTCATCTGGGAACTACAATACATTGTTATTGCATATGAATCAAGTACAAATTGTGAGTCAACATTTGTAATCCAAATTCCAAGAATCTATTGTGCAAATTTATTTCTCCGGGTGTCAATTGAATTTCTTTGCAATAATAGAGTTGTTTGATTTAGCGTACATTGGATAGCATGTATGTATTCATTGTGCACTAGTCTAAGGCTATCCAAGAAGTTATCAAACGTATCATTTTCATCATATATGGTATTGTTTATTATCTCAAATATTAGCTTGGCTTGTGATTTTTTTTTATTGCTATCAAATTGAAGAGGCTCGTGTATTTTTGTTTCCTTCATTGTGGTATTGGGAAATTAAATCTACAATTATAATTGTTGGCATTATGACACAGATTTGGCACTATGACACAGGTGTTGTCCTTGATGGCAACTCACTCAGATGATAGATCACAGTTCAGACTCTCAAAATGAAGAAAGAGAGTTATACGCAGGTTCCTCATTGACCAAGCTGTGTGTACACGCGGGTTTGCAGATCAAAAGGTGTGTATAGCATACACATGCACTTTCACGGAATGAAATGTGCGTACATGTTGGAAAACTTAGTTTTGGTTCGTGGTATTTGGTCCATGGTATTTTGATCCATGGTATTGGTCCAAGGTGTCTTGTCTGATGTGTTGACCCTAGGTATTTGGTCCAAGTTATTGGTTCTAAGTGGTGTTGGTCCATGGTATTGAGTAAGGCATAAGACTATAAAAGGAGGAGAAGATCATTAGGCAAAAGCACTCATGAATTGAATATCTAATGAAGAGCAAGATCTAAAATACAATTTATTGGGTTATGGTGCACTGCTGGATCTGAATCAAGGATGAACCTTAGCGCTTGATGAAGGATAAGATCTAATAATTGGTCAATATCTTAAGGCTTGAAGAGAAATATCTTTGTGTGGTTTTGATCTTTTATCTGAATAACTAGCGCATGTTGTAATCTGTAAATATGATGATTTGGGTATAACTGATGTCTGGAATTGTTGTAAAGTTTAAATCATCATTTACAGATCTGTACGTAGGTTCACTTTAACAAATGCATGTATACACGTTGGTTCTGCATATCAAAACAACGTATACATCTTCAATTTATTTGTAGATCTATAGGCAAGTTCACCTTAAGAAAAGAACATATGTATGCAGGTTCAACACAGTGAAGTAGCGTATACCTCATAAAATATGCTTTAGCTACTTCTGTTTGCTATTGCAATGTTCTAGGTTCTAGCTTGGGTTCTGTTTACTGTTACTGTATTCTGGTTACAACATTCTGAAAAGTCATTGTCTGATTCAGTTGTGGTTGGTGCAAAGGCGATTGATCAATGCAGATGTATTTGATGTTTTAACGATGTTATTGATGGATCCAGTCTGAAAATTTATGAAACGTGGTCCCTAGAAGAAAATAGAAGGTTGTAGCTTTCTATAGGCCGGCAGCTACGTACTAGTAAACATATCGGCTAGTACAAGAGCTAGGGGGTTGTAGCTCCCTTCCAAGAGAAACTGGAGAATGAGAGAAGGTTGTAGCCTTCTGTAGGTAGAAGCTTATGTACTGGTAAAAGACTGCACCGATACAAAAATTGTAAAAAGAAGTTTCTTATTAAAAAGAAGATAGAGATGATTGCAGTAGGTGGCTTTCACCCACATTAGGTTTCCACCTTATATCTTGTGTTCATGTGTGTGTGATTTTCTGTTTGTTTCTACTACCCCTGATTACTGTTTATATGGTTCTGATGCACTGAGTAAAGATCAACATATGATAAATTAACTGAATCATAAGTTTGCATGATATACGCTAGTTTCCTTAAATACAATTGCATATACATGCAAGTTCCATTAATTGAAGTAGCGTGTATGAATATGATTATGGAAATGAAATATTATTAACTTTCTAATACTGATTCTCCCCCCCAGTATTATTTCCAGCAATTGGTATTAGAGCAGGTCCTTCAGAAGAAGCTTGATCACTTGAAGGAAGATCTATCATCATGAGTAACTACAAAAGAGAGGGATCCATTAGACCACCAATCTTTGATGGGAGAAACTTCGTTTATTGGAAGGTAGAACTAAAACCTATCTTCAATCTCTTGGAATAGATGTCTGGGAAATCATGGAAGGAGGATATACATTTCCATCAGCAATTCCTACAAACACGGTAGGTAAAAGCAATATGAAACCAATGCTAAGGCTGTCAATACATTATTGTGGAGTCCGTCACAATCAGAATTTGTCAAAGTTATGCAGCTCAAAACTGCCAAAGAATATGGGACAAGATCATTCTAAGCTATGAAAGAAACAATCAAGTAAAATGTGCAAAACTGCAATCTCTCAGAATTCAATATGAAGCACTCAAAATGCATAATGATGACAGTATCGCTAGTTACTCCTTACATGTATATGAGATTGTTAATTGCATGAAGAACTTGGGTGAAGAGATAAAAGAAGTTACTTTAGTTGAAAAGTTTTTAATATCCTTATCTACTAAGTTTGAATCAAATGTATCTGCCATAGAAGAAAAGCATGCTCTTTAGACTATTATTATGACACAACTTCACGAAATCTTAACTGCTTTTGAAATGAGAAAAGGAGGTCCATCAAATATGAGAGAAGTCACATTCAAAGCTTCAAGAAGGGAAGAACTCAATGAATCAGGACATATTTTAGAAGGGGAAGAAGAAGCAAACTTTTTCAAGAACCTTCAACGGGGTTCCAAGAGATTCAGAGGTAAACTACCTTTCAAATATTTTGCTTGTGGAAGAGTTGGTCATTATGCTGCCAAATGTCCTCATAAAGATAAGCTTGATAAAGGTAAGGAATCAGCAAAATGGAATAGAAAACAAAGTGCAAGTAAGAAGAGCTACTATACTCATGAAGATAGCGATGGTTTATCGAATTATGATGAAGATGAAAATAGTAATGACTATAGACTTCTAATGGATTTTGAAGACGATGATTTCTTGGATGCTTAAGATGAAGATGACATTTATGAAGAAATATCTAAAATCAAAATCTGTTTAGAAGAAAAGAATATGATTATAGATACTCTGACATTCCAACTTGCCGAAAGAGAAAAACACAATGAAAAACTAGAATGTGAAATTGTGGGTCAAAGAAAGGATATTGAGAAAACAAAATCTCTCAATCTTAGATTTACTAAAGGATCAGAAACCTTAAATGAAATTATCAAAGTGCAACGCTCTCCTCTAATAAAGATAGGTCTTTGATATACTGAAGAAGCATCCCAAGCATAGAAGTCATCAACCTCCACTAAAAGCTATCTTGATGCAGCAAAGAGCAGTGAACAGTTTCACAATCAACAACAAAGGCATAAAGCAAATCACTAGGTAAATAAGGCTCAATTTACTTCAACGATGAACAAAAACTACAAACATTAGATAAATCATACTCAATCTGCTTCAACAATGAATACCAATAACAACTACAACCACCAGGCCAGTAGATTCGATAATCACAGGAACTTCTTTAATGGCCAATGTTTTTCATGTCATAAATTTGGACACAAAGCTACTCAATGTGTTTCTTACAAGACCATCATGACTAGAGGTGCACGAAATCAAAGGAATATGACAGGGATCATAAAACGAACCTACAATAACTTTTCTCTTCTTGAAAATGAAATAGAATGCCCTATCTGCAACAACTTTGGTAATGAAGAATCTGAATGCAGGAGTAAATTTCGGCAAACATCTCAGAAGGAGAAAACTTCATTAAATCCAAAAACATGGAGAAAGGAAGAACGAAAAACAGAAAGATGTGGTATATCCCTATATGCAGAAGGACAAGAAAATTAGTGGTACATCGACAGTGGATGCTCAAAACACATGACAAGTGATAAAGAAAAACTTCAGTCTTATAATGCCTTAGAAAAGGAAGATAAGGTCTCATTTGGAAATGACACTCCTGCTATCATAAAAGTTAAAGGTTCTATTGTTTTAAAAGAAAAAGCTAAAATTGGGAATGTTATGTATGTTGATGGTCTAAAGCATAACGTTTTGAGTGTCAGTCAAATGTGTGATCAAGGAGATGAAGTAGTATTTCGATCAAACAGCTGCGTTGTTCGTGAGCTTGATACCGAAGAAACCATGATCAAAGGTATAAGAACTCCAAACAACTTATATATACTCAAGGGAGGACAACAAGAATGCTATCTAAGAAAAAATGATGAACACTAGCTATGGCACAGAAGATTGGGGCATCAAAGCTTCTCTCAAATAAGAAAAGCAAGAAAATTCTAGGTTGTTCGTGATCTTCCTAATATCAGCATTCCAGAAAATACAATATGCAAATCATGTCAATTTGGTAAGCAAACCAGGTTGCAATTCCCTAAGAAGGAAGGATCAGCTAGTAAGCCTCTTGAACTTGTTCATACTGATTTATGTGGTCCATCAAGGAAAAAGTCACCTCGTGGAGAGGAATACTTTATATTATTCATTGATGATTTTTCCAAAATGTGTTGGATAGGGCTTCTAAAGCATAAAGATGAAGCATTTGAAAATTTCAAAGCCTTCAAAACCCTAGTTAAAAATGAATCAGATCGCAAAATCAAATGTCTCAGATCTGATCGTGGAGGGGAATTTACCTCAGATGAATTCTTTGACTTTTGTGAAGAACATGGAATAAAAAGGAAATTCTCCACTGCAAGGACTCCTCAACAAAATGGAGTGGTAGAAAGGATGAACAAAACTATTCAACAAATGGCTCATGCTATGCTAGATGAGATTGGAACTCCTGCAACTTTATGGGGTGAAGTTGCATTTGCTGCGGTCACTATTCTCAACAAAGTAAATGTTCGGGTAAACAAAATTCAAACTCCACATGAACTTTGGTATGTTAAGACTCCTACCATAAAATACTTCAAAGTTTTTGGAAGCAAATGTTACATCAAAAGGACTGATGAAAAACTTGGCAAGTTTGAACCCAGAGCAGATGAAGGCATTC
>APFE031624320.1:285347-326765 GCA_000404065.3 Pinus taeda | reverse complement strand
TTTAATACTTGATTATTCACCTACCCATGTGTCATTCTCTCAGCAAGGGTCACCCAAAATTATTTACTCAACTTTTTATTTAAAACTAATATTTTTCTCACCTCACAAGATTCCTATTTCTTCTCCTAGTTGTCTCTTTATTCCCCCCCATTTTATTCTTTAAATTTTGTTTATTACTTGGAGTCAATTAATGAGTCAATATTTTATCCCCAATCTACCTCCTAAATTAACTCAGGTTATCTCTTAGAGGGATATTCTTATGTTGGTTGATGCCACATGGAGCTTCTCTACAATTCTCTAAATTTAATTTATTTTCTTATTTTAATTCACCTCCCTCTTTTCTTAATTAAGTTTTATTGGTTTAGGATTAATCTTTATCTTTACAATATGTTTGTCTTCCCCTTTTATCTAATTAAACCACCTGATCTGCCTAGAATTTTTCAACATGGGGAGGGTGGAATTTTTAAGGTACTCTATTATTTCTTCCTATGATCCTCCTTATTCCAAGTTTTATTTTTGATTTAATTTCCTTGGTTTCCAATCATCATTTTCCCTTAATGTAACTTTACCTAGCTTTCATTCCTTACTTATATTTATTTGTTATTATTTATTTTTAATGATTCCAAGGGTGCCAATTTTGGTTGTGCCCTTCAAGAACTTCCCTAGAAGTTCCAAGGGTGCCACACCTAACAGTTTAATTGTGATGCCAAGGGTGCCAAGTTGGTCGTGCCCTTCAAGAATTTCCCTGAAATCCTAAGGGTGCCACACCAACAGTTTAATTGTGATGCCAAGGGTGCCAAGTTGGTCGTGCCCTTCAAGAATTTCCCTGAAATCCTAAGGGTGCCACACCACTTTCCCTTCAAGCATCCAGTGACTACGAGGGGGAAAATATCGTGCAACGTCATAGACCACTATCGTCTCTTATGTTGCCTGCTATAGTGAGACTAATGGTGCCGGGGATCAAGGAATCTGCCTTGATGCGTGCCCCCCAGTAGGTTCCTCATGAGCGACCCAACTTTGGGACCTACCCTCATGGCATCGTGATCTTCAAGACGAAGGTGTTTCAACCCTTCCAGCCCAAGTCATGGTGGGAATGCTAGTGGGTGAGATCAGGGACTCTGTCCCACCCCTCCCAAGTAGTTCCATCCACCTGTACAACCCCATCACCCATATGTGAGTCATTTCGCCAAGCAACTCATCTGTGCCTGCAACCATTAACATATCATCAGAATATAGCTATCCATATATAGCAGGTTTCAAAATCGATTAGAATTTCAAAGATAAAATAATATAAATTTTCATCAAACCAGGTGTCGTCAACTCGTCATTTGTGGAGTGCCTCTGGTGTTTTCCCTGCCATACTCAATAATAATCAGTAACCAGGTTTTTCAATGTTAGTCATTGTCATAATAGCATTAATTACCATCATTTGGTCATTCACATCACCGTTCATTGTGAACCAGAACTAATGTAAGTAGCTAACATAGGGGATACCTCCATCATGGCTAACATCATCATAATCTTAGTGGAACCATACATATAGATCAAAGCTATCATCATTATAACATCAATAGAAACATGTTTATCCTTTACTACTATCACCATCATGATATCAATAGAGAGTACCCATAACCATTAATTATATCGTAATCATAATATTAATAGAGAACATACATAACCATCACATTCACTGATAATAGAGTCACGTTTCTGGATCCTCAGCCTGAGTTACTCATAGACTAAAGTATGCAAGATAATGTCATATTAGAGTTAGGAAACTAGGGTGGGCACTACATACACCCCCTCTTAACAATGGACTTCATCCTGAAGTCCTTAGAACATAAAGGAGAGACGACAACACATAATCTTAGGAACCCTTCCTGAAACTCTTGCCAACCTTTTGGTGGGCAGGTTATAATTTTCCCAACGTATCTATACCATGAATTTTGTTATAACTAAAGGACTATATCTGGGGAACAAAACAAGAAGGCTCAACCGAATAACAAATTCCAATCCATTCAGTTTCATTGTCTTGGTTATTCGGTTGAGCTTTCTTGTTTTGTTTCTTCATTATTTCAGTTTTTGTTACAACAGTATTATCTGTGATTTCCCAGCAGCATAGGCTTCTGCAACCACAGGATCTTCATGCGATGATCTTCGTAAGATGCGGTATTCACTTTACGCCTCTCCACATGAGACGATGGAGGAGGTTCAGCTGACATAAATAGTTTCAAACCACTACAACCAATAGTGATTTTAATGCCAGCTTGGTCCATACTTAGAAATAGTTAAGGTGGCCAGGCCATAAACCTTGTATTTCTCTACAAGTTGAGAATTGGCATCATGATCAATTTTGAAAACCTTTAATTTCCCTTTGTGTTCATGTGAAGCCTAATCAATTATAGGAGCTATAAGCTTGCATGGTCCACACCAATTGGCCACAAAGTCAATGAGCACTCTCAATTCAACACCTTCAAACTCGCTCTCTCTGAGGACTAGAGCCTTGTTGTAGCAAGTGACAACGAGGCTAATTTTCCTTGTATTCCGCTGAAACTTGCCAACTTCCTTTAAGGAATTTCACTTTCATTCGCAAGAGAATATACCCTCTGAGACCATAGTCTTCTTCATGATGTAGTACGAGATATCTGTGAGAAGATCCATTTAATTCCAAGGGACTCAAAGTTGTCTATCTTTTCTCCTTCTACGTATTATGTTAATCAAATGGTACATTGCATGCTTATGAGGAGTGACCCTATGAAACAATAAATAGACACCCAAAAAAAGTCAATGCCTACTAGAATTACAAACTTCGAGAAATAACTGGAGTGCAGCGATATGGATTTTCTTAGATCTGAATGTCTAATCAGTGGTGACTTCCACTCTCCATCACAACATGGTTTTGCGCATTTATATTCCAGTGAATCACCATGGTCAACAAGTCAGATCCAAAAAAAAGAATCTCCCACTGTGTTCTTGATCATGAAAATACAAAATTGAAAGCTCTCAGGCGCTTCTGCAGCAGCATGGTCCATCCATTTTTTTTTTTTTTTTAGCCTCATCGGAACACTAAATAGTGCCACAAAACTCAAAGAAGACACCACTATGGATATTTGGAAATGCTTGGACTATTGAGAAAATAATCTCACACCTACGAAAAAAAATCTACAACTCAGCTGCCAAACAAACAGAATGCAGCACCTCAACACCATAAAATACACAACACATACAGGAACAAATCTACACATAATAAATATAAAAATTAAACACTTAACTAATCTATTTACATATAATCAATAAGCTTTAAGAATCTACCCATTTTTTGTTTATTTGTTTGTGTAAATTATATGTTTGATATATAAAAGGAGTTTTGGCATAGCCGAATGGTTACCTATGTCACACTAGTGCTCAACATTTAATTTATTCTATATTCCCCACCTAGGTGTTACTTTTTCACGCAATAAGGAGGAAAATTTGATTTGAACAGTTTCGTTTTCTCTATTTAGCTTATTTATCATGCTACATATATATCAATGGTGGTATTGTTTTATAAAAGTCTGATTTACAATTTTTCTGTTTGGGTCAGATTTCCACTTGCCGATAATTTGCTCTCCATTTTTGTTCCTTGTCTACTGCAATAATGTCTGCTATTTTGGTATTATCTTTTGCATTCATATTAGATGAATTACCAACAGTACTATTCTCGAATCTGATTATTTTCCTTACATTTCTAAAAGCTTGATACCGACATTTTTAGATAATTATTATAACCCTGTGCATCCGTATATCCACAAATGAATTTTTTGTTTCCTATGTAAATGAAATATCTTCGACTACAAAGTTTTTCTGATTAAGGCATATCAAAATACTCTTCCACAGTACCTTAAAGGGACCACACCATTTTATGAGGTATTGTCATATATATTTTTTTCGCAATCTGGGTTAAGAAAACCCATAACGAATTTTTGCTATATCATGAGAACGTTTAGGTTGCTTCCCAAGCTCTTGTTCCTCGCTTTTAGTTAACCTACATAATTATAATTAAATGTATAACATCTTCCCCCCGTACCCGTCTATACTAATTTTTACAACCAATTTCAAGCCAGAAAAATCAGTGTTATACATTAACTATCGTCGCTGTATATGTATATATAAATATCCGAATTACTATCCACTAATTCATCTCTAAAACATCTAATAATTAACGAAGTTTTATAATTTATATGGACATAGAGAACCCAAATATAGGATCTTTCATGTGTATATATCTTGTAGAAAATTATACATGCAACATCTTCTAATATTCGCACGGTAACTACTTCTATAGTTCAGGATGTGACAAAACCTTCATATTTACACAGAAAAATAACATACATTGTTTTACTCAATATAAACATAATTGTATCGTGATATTTAGTTTTCCTCAACATAATAGATTTCAAATCATCTAATGTATAAAGTAAATATCATATATTAAATAAATAACAAGAAGAGCATCTAACTGTAACCTCACCTGATCTGCTTGGGATAAAAAAAATTCCACCCAACCATGAACCTTTCGTCACAGGTTCTTCCTTGAGATGATATATTTTTACGCAAGAATCAACGACTTCTTGTAATTTTAAACAAGATATTTTTATGCCTTGTGCCCTCAACAAACTTTCCTTAGAGGCGTCTCACTTTCTAGGTTCTAGAAACCCTAATAGCCTAGGATTTTTCCTATTTTTGAAAGTCTCTTCCCTTTTCCATTAAAATCTTGTATTTTTCTCCCACTACACATTTTTCACCCTTACTCAATAATTTTTTCCAGACTAAGTGATTTAATAGATTTTTTTCCTTCCAATCATATTAAATCTCATCAAGGAACCCCTAAGGATTTTTAGGAGTAATTTGAGGAAATTTTATATTCATATTATCCATCCACAATAGTTTTTGGATTTGGATAATGATCTCGTTAATTCAGTGTTATTCCCCAAGAAAATCTCCATTTTATTTTTATTATTAAAATCTATTACATCACCAAATTTATTTCAATTTAAGTATATTGTAACTTTCTACCCATCACAATAAAAAATATTCGTCCTAGACAAAAAAATATTTACATAAGCACAAAGGGGTATTATAATTCCCCTATCCCTTCTACCATGTTAATTCATAATACCCCTATCCCTTCTACCAGGTTAATTCTCATTCCAAACAAAGAATATTTACATAAGCACAAAGGGGAGCAATTCCCCTGTGCCTTCTACCATGTTGGAATTAACGATTTCAGAGATTTCTTAACCCATGTTCACGATCTACATTAGCCTTATGTAATCATTCTTGATGAGTCCGGAGATAATCTATCTCATTATGTAGTTCCCTCATCATGTTCATTAATTTCCCAGTGGAAATTTGGGCTTGTTGCTCGAAAAACACATATATTACTTCTTCTCCAACATGATTTCCTTCTAGAATTTTAGCCATGGTATGTTCCTCTATGCACATCATAGAAATTATTTGTTATTCATCATGGAATCATAGTTGTTCATATCTATAATTTTTAACATGCGCTCTAATACCCCTTGTCATGTCTCCTCTAAAAAATACATATTTTTTATATAGATAATAACAATATTGATAACAACACCCTACCCCTTGTCATGTCTCCTCTAAAAAATACATATTTTTTATATAGATAATGACAATATTGATAACAACACCCTAATTCAAAATTAGAGTAATTATAATTTCCGTTATGAAACCGTGTATATATTATATATACCCATACCTTGTATTAAATCATATCAAAGCTACATCTTGAGAATAATCTGCATCACATCCCTTTCTTTTTCGTTTTGTTACCCTATGGGTTATGTTATAATAAAAAAATGACGTCTAAGGTTGTTGGGATTATTTTTCTCACCGAATTGTCTAAACGTGTTTATCAATTTCAAAGAATCTTAGAATTTCACATATGTGCCACCTATATACTCATGACTTAACTGAAATTGCACCACTACGGGACACTTAAATACTATAGCCATGGGTACTTTCCCTTGTGACACAAGTATGCATCTATCATGGCTTTATTAGGAGCACCTCCTTTTAGGAAGACGAGGTCAAAAACTTAGGACATCAGTTCGTTCCGTCTCTTGTCGAGGTATATGCGGTTTGAGTCCTTGTCCAAGCACTGGTCACATTCGTCAGTATTTTAGTTACCCCAAGTTACTTGCTATATTTTTGCATGAGGAGAATGGTCTATCCAAAGTCGTGGGCCCACTTCGGTTCTTTTTCTTGCAACCTTTTATGTCCCTAACGCCTCATGGTGGATTCCCGTTTGAGGCCATCTTAGCCTTAGATCTGTGGAACCCTAGATTCGATGGCTGTCATCCATCAGGGTTAAGTTGGATAACTATTTATCGGGAATAGGCTTCAGTTGGCTCTCATTTCTCTCAGCCTCGAAAGGAGAGGGATTTTCCTCCTAGTGAAAAACGGTGAAACCCTCTAGGGTGGTTTGATGGCTTAAAGATCTCACACATGCCAAAACCTAGAACTTGCAACCAGTAAGCATTTTCCATTAACACAGCCTCCTTATAGACTTTTTTTTTACCTTAATGAATCTTCTTGCTTTTGCTCTTGGTTTTCTCACTCCGTTCTAAATAGATGGTAACGATGTAGGGTCAACAAGATCGTTTCCGTGGATTGTTACCAGAGGGGGGCTTATCCCCTTCAGTTTATTTCAGTAAAGGGTTGAGGTTTCGTTTATTTATATTTTAGTTTGAGAATGAAGGATTTTTCTGCCTCCCCTGTAACTCCATATCCTTTAGCTCATCAGCAGAGGTCTTTCACGGCAGTAGGCGAAAATATAACAGAGTGACTCGCAATTCGCCTATATGTACATCTTTCTCCACTATGGAGGAATTTCTACGTGCTTAAATATTTTGCTTCTTTTCTAGTTTTACTCTCAAAGTCTTTCTGTATAAATCAGATGGTTTATTATCTCCCCATAAAATATTCTTCGGTTTCTTTCACAAGCACCTGCTGGGCTTTTTGGTATGCACTTACGGCTAAATAGCTTTGACTCGCTATCTCTTTTCCCTCAAGTGTATATTATTGTAATTCACTCTTTTACGTTTTTCATTTTATCCGAGTTCCCTTTCACAAATTGGATACCGAGAATCTGGGTCGGCTAAACCTCTTGTTTGAAAAGTATATTTCAGCCTTGTTTAGTTTATTTCTTTGTTACCATGGTTCTTAAATCCTTAGGGTTAGAATTGCTACGAAACAATATTGTAAATCAGATTACGACCCTTCTGTCCCTGAGTTTATGACACCATGTAATTACATCCTTAACAAATTCTCAATATTTCATGAACTATTTGTTAAATAATCTAAATATTTATGTTCTTAAACTTTTGTTGCTCCTACATTGTTCTCCTACAGATGTTTATTGTCATTTGTATGGATTAATCTAGCAGATTTGTCTATTGTATCGTCATGTGTATCTAGTGCTTCATATGTCTAATTATTTTTGGTCATGTTGTGTGGACGGGGTTAACTCAGTCCTACGTAACATTGAGAATATTAGAGTATATATATGTTAGAATGCTTTTTTTTCGAAAGTGATTGCACTATTCTATTAGTATTGTTTTTATTTCTGATACTTGGACTCATAGGATAGTCATATAATTTTTTTTTTTGTTGCAGGGATAATGCAAAGATTTTTTTGGATACAAATCCTCTTCCGGATAGAATGCAGCTTTCTTTTCCAGTTATTTTTCTTACAAATTTTTACATCTAAATCCCCTAGCCAAGGGAATGTGCCTGGCTGTGGAGTTACTTGACTTGGTAGGCTTGGAGCTAACCCTAGGTTAGTGGAGTCTTTATAACTTCACTCTTAAATATATATTTTTACTTTAAACTAGATTGAGTTTTTTCCAATTCTTTTAGTTAACTTCTTAGTTAACTGGCTTTGAATGGATATATTTTATATTTTTGTAATAAAATTTATCATAAAAACTATATAACACAAATTTATATAAATTTGGAAAGAAAAACATTTCATGCCATAATGTAATAGTAATAAGTTATTTTTAATTACTATTATTCTTTTTAAATTAATTAGTAGTATTTGTAATATTAATAATAATTTACTTATTAAGTGATTTAACTTATAAATTAATAGACTATTATTAAATAACTAATCAACTAATTAAGTAATTTAATACAATTATTTAATAATTAAATAGACTCGTGGAGGGGGTGATTTTTCACTTGTTGATAAACTAGAAATGCAATTTTCTTGGGGACCTTAAAAAGAAAATAATAATCAAGCAAAATTTTATGACCTTCTGCCAGTCCTATCCTTAAGAGAATATTGAAGATTTGTTCATTCTTTGGGACTCCACTATTACTATATGTTATTTGGTCCACAATATTACCATTTTTTGGGATAAAGCTATCATTTTAAATTGTATAAAACAAATTTATATAAAATTGCATAAGCTATTGTTTGGCCTGTTAATCTTGGATTCACTTAGATTATTTCTTCTACTATTATTTATGGTTCATCTTTAAAAAATAATTAATATTATTTGATGACAAGAATATTCTCTATGTTAGTATCATTAACCAATTTAATTATAATTTGATTAGTAAATGTCACACTATGTGTTGAGTTACTATTCTAGTAGAAGGTTGACATAATTTTAAATTGTCCATAAAATTTATTTAATGATATAATCACACCATTAAAATTTTTAATTTCGAGTATTACTATTAATAATTTTGTTTGTGTTGAGTGCCATATTCTATTATATCAAGAGGTTGGTACATTTTAATGGACAAGATAAAATTTTATATAAGACTCATATTAGGTTTAAATTTATAAAATATAAATTATAACAACATAATTTATGTCTATTAATATTATTTGTTGTTTTTAAAATTAATTTAAAGTAAAATTGATCAAAGAATACATAACTATGTTAATAAATTCTATAAAAAAAATCACATATAAAGTTATATAATATCATTAATAATATTTAATGGTTGATACTTTTATTAAAATTAGTTATATTTTTATATTATGGAGTCTATTCTATCTCGATTGATTTATTATAGAAATTCAAGGTGATGGCACCATTTTAGAGTTTTGGATCTATAAAAGTGTTGAATGGAATAATACCAATTTTTGTATTTGTTATAATTTACAACAATTTTAATTATTTTCATAGTAACTTATTTTGTTTTTGTTGTGATTTAAGGAAATACATTCCAATATCGTATCCTCTTCATAGAATCATATATTTTTCCCATTGAAATCATGGCATGAATATCACATGTATAAAAAGATCTTAAATAACATGGAAGAGAACAGATTCTTATCACTGGCCAAAACCACCTTCAACTCAAGTGGCCATGGTATAAGAATGAGCGACCATGGTGCTACCATTGGGAGATATAGGAGGTCATTTTGTAAAATAAATATATTAATATAAAATATATTATTACATTAAAATTTAATTATTATTGAATAGTGGGTTGATAAAGAGTTAGAGGGTGAAAGGAAACTAAAATATTATATTAATGAGGAGACCAAGCCAAATATCAAAAACTATAAGTATGTACACTTTGTTTTGAATAGTGTAAAAAAGAAAAATAGCATTCTTAGCATAAGAATAAACTCTCATGATATCCATAGTGAAATGAGACATAATTGGTAAATTCCAAAACACCGTGTGAGAAAAATGTCTATCACCTTTGTAACACTAAGAGGGTGACTATGAAAAGTGCTAAGATTTAGTAGATTGTCTAGCTCATACTCTCATACTTAGATTAGATCTAAATTTCAAAATATCTTTGACACTACCCATCTTCTTGAATGTTTCTATTAATATTTTTCGATCATAGAAATAAATTCCTAAAATATTGTGAGTAATCATTTTATGCCCTAGAACGGTCCAAGAGACCATATTTCACTCTTAGTGGATGTTAGTTATCATTATCGTCATTATCATCATTATATATTATTATAGGGAATTTACACCACTTTATAGTTCACAAGATAAAAATAAATTATCAATTGAAATAGTAACATAATTTATTTTTATTATTTGTATGTTTTTATTAAAAGATAAGTTGATTAAGGCTTATTTCATGAATAATAAGTACGAGAAATATCTTATAAAATATGACAATGACATTTTTAATTCCTAGTATCTATTATTAATCAATTTAACAATCAAAATCAATTATGAGTAAGAATAGCAGTAGAGTAATATAGATTGATTTTTTTCAAATAGAAAGGGAAAGAGTGTAAATCAGAAAATCTAGTTATTACAAGTGTTCAATATTTATTATTGAATTTGTTTGAATAAATTATATTGAAAAGAACATATATTTAATATTACTCTAAAAAATAGATTGCCTAAATTATTATTATTATAATTAATATTTATATTTCGGTATTAAAACTAAGTTCATCAATATTTAACTCATGAGTAATAAATTGTGTATGAAATTTTGTACCTATTACATACTATTTTAATAAATTTGAACCACTTTATAGCTTAAAAGAGAGAAATAAATTATGAATGAGAATAAAAATACAATTAATTTGTATTGTTTATATATTTTTTGTTAAAAACTAAGTTGATTGAAGCATACTTCATGAAAAATAGTGATAAACATCTTACTTATAAAGTTATTAATGACAATGGCATTAATAATGTTTAATATATATTATTAATCATTTTAACAATAAAATATAATTATGAATAAGAATAGAAATAGAGTAATATATACTAAAAATAGTTATGAATAAGAATAGAAATAGAGTAATGTATACTTATTTTTTTCATATACAAGAGGAAAGAGGGGAAATTGACTAAGCTAGTAAGAAAGTTTTCAACATTTATCTTGAACGGTTTGACTTTATTATATGAAAAGAACATATATTCCTTTAAAACTTAGATTTCTTAAATTATTTTATATTATATTTTAATATCTATATTTATATATTAAAAACAAGTTTATTAAGAATTAACCCATGAGTAATAGATGGCGTAAGAAATTTCTTACGTATAAAGTATTTAACGGCATACAAATATTGTGTTTGTTACTATTATTAATTATTTAGTGTTGACAATAAATAACTACATTGTCTATGTTTAGTATAAATTATTATACAAGTACAATGTTGGCATGCCTTCAAACTCTAAAAGAGAAAAATATTGTGTAAGTCTAGTACAATGTTGGCTTGCCTTCAAACTCTAAAAGAGAAAAATATTGTGTAAGTCTACATGTATCATTTGATCATCAATTTTTTTTACCAATTAGAATGCAATGGAGTAGTAGTATTTGATTTATATCAAATATAATAAGAAATATTAAAGAAATCTCACTTCAGACATTATTTCAATTATCTAGCATTTATTCATTAAGTCCTTAAAAGGTTTATATTGAAATTATATATTTCAATATCGTTTTAATATAGGAAGTCTAAAAGATATTACTTTTAGGTGCATTATTAAATTCGACTATGAATGTTTCATATAGTGAGAAGTTATGTTGGTTTAAAAAATATTTGAACTTAAAAATTGAATGAAAGTGTTATGTAATTCACATAAAGTATCAACATATCATTACATTGGAGTTGGACCAAAATTTTCATAATTTTCATATATGTAGTAAATAATGTAAAATTCAAAAATTAATATGAATAGAATGTTGATGTACAACAAATAGTCAAAATTACTCTAAAGTATATTAATAAATATTTCAAAACACAAAATTACATGCATGAACCATCTCCACCTAAGTTGAAGGAATTCTGTCGAATTGATCAAAAATATATTCTACACCACATTTATTTATATTGGTCTTCATGCAATGTTCTTTCTTTGGCATCCATGTCAAAACTATTATATTGATTCGAATATAGCTAAATTCTATGTCATCAAAATTTGGTACCCAATATTGTTCTAAAAAGTTTCTATTGTATTTCCTTGAAATAGTATTCCACCAATCAAACTTTACATGAAGAGTGTCGCTTCCATTATACTTAAAAGTATCACTTTCATTATACTTAAAATAAAGTGGATTTTTCCATCCAAATTGTCACAAACCCAACTACTTCAAATTTTTTTTTTTTTTTTTTTTTTTCATACACATGTAATTTTTCAACCCCTGATAACTACTTTACCATCCATGTCCTACACTTATTCCTTCTATCTTAAAATTTAAGTGATCCTTTTAATAGGGTGTCATACATGAAGAACAATGGAGGCCAAATGTTTTTTTGGTTTTGTTTTATCATCCAGGGACCTAAGTCATCTATTGGATATATGCCTTCTGCCTGCTGATCACTATGGTTTATGTTTAACGCTGATTTAGAATTTATTTACCTATACAAGCACTGTCGTACTCCGACTATCCATCATACAGTAAGGCTTTTCTCCAGAATACTGTGAATGGAATTAGTGTGTATGGAATGGTTTTCTAAATTCCTTCCCTATGTTAATGACAAATAACATATTTGTTTCATCACATTGGAGTTACTATTTCTTTGGTGTCTTGAACCACAAAGTGTCGTGTGCCCCATTGGAAATTTACACGCTACATCGAGGTGGTGACTCTTGAATGGTTCCGTTCATGGAAATCACATGATGGTCACATTTATCACATGAACTCTCCCCCACTCCGAGGTTTGATCCACGGTGAGGAAATCCCGGTTTGCATCCAATGGTAGGAGTTGTTCTCAGGATTCCCATCTAACACTAACCTCATTTTTACATGGGGGATTCCCCTATGTTCCTCCTTTGATCCATTGTAGAGCATCCTCATAGGGGAAGAGGGTTCCTCCACAGCCGTGAGGAGTTACATCGCTATTTGCCTCCTACCATGTGGAAATGTCATGTTGCAGGATTTGGAATGCTCGGGAACAAGGGATTCACTTACAGGTACTGTTTTACCTCACTCTCGGTGCCCTTCTCTTTGGTTTGTATTATATGAGGTTTTTAATATGGATCTCTGTCCACAAGGTTTCACCTAGAGTTTTCTGAATTCTACTTTTGTTTCCGAGTGACACAAAAGCATGGATTTTTGCGTTTACAGCCAGAGATTTTCCGTGAACTAAATTCTCCACTCTAGGCCTATGGACGCAAGGTAATGTGGGAATCCTCTTCTACTAGGAAATACTCCAACTATTTGGTTAATGATTTGAACAACCTGCCCACCTTCTTCTTAATTTGTTATTATCCCACTCCCAGATGTGAATATACCAATTAAGAGCAGTTTCTTTTATACGGTGTGAATTCATATAGGTCGACTTCTGGTGGCCCAGCCCTCTCGCAGACTTGGACAAGATAATAAGTTTGTTTGATTTCAATTATTAATTCTCTGGTTGTTTTCTATTCGATGGTACGTGGGGAGATGGGTCTGCATGTGACAGTGTACTTTTGGCTGGTTGGATCAGGACACTTGTCTTTTTCTTATATTTTGTTCTCCCGCTCAATGTGTAACCGTAAAACCATACTTGGCTCAGTCATTTTTTTGTTTGGTGAGGAGGTGGCTCTGTGCTACTGCGCGCTGGTTGCTTTTCTCCCGAGGGTTAGGAACTTGTCGTTCTTGTTCAATGCTGGTTCTCCAAACTGTAACTTGTTCACTGGTAAGTTCTAGTTGCTCTGTTACACTCTTCAATGGGTTTTTCTGCTTACTTGCTACTCGTTTGGTAGCTCTCTGGTCATTTTCCAATGCTCTCCCACTGTAGGTGTTCGACACTGTAATTCTGTGGTTTTACTTTTCGTTGATAGTTGTTAAGATTCAAGCGTTCCTAGCTATGACTGTGGTTTGTTGGCTTTAATGTTCACATGGTTTCGTTGTTTATTTGCGCGCTCAGGTAGCAGCCATGAGGTGACCCTGCTCTCAGCTTCGGTTCGTCGGTTATTTAGGTATGTCCTCCTTCTATGCTTCAATATTTTTTCGCTTCTCCTTTGATTGCTAACAGTTGCGGCCCCTTGTGGTCAGAGTCGCTTACACTTCTGCTACTTGTTGTGGTTTCTGCTCCAGCGTTTTCAAACCCTTCCTTCTTGGTAAGCAAATTTTATTTACAGTAACCCTCTTCTCATTTCTTCTCCGAACATGGTGGGCTTCAACTTGGTTCCTAATCTTGTTCTGTTGGTGTTTGCAGGTGGAGGCAATTCATTGGACACCGGTTTCGGCTCCTTTGGCACTCCAGTGGACCGCGTAGGATCTTTCCATGGTCTCATTGTCTGTCGACTGTTGTTTTGTTAGTTTGCCACTATTGGTAGTTTGATTGTCTAGCTGTAGGTTAACGTTGTTGTAGTTTTAGGTTAAGAGTCCAACTCTATATTTATATTTGAGGGTTTCTAAACCTGGCTATGTTTCCATGGTTTGTCCACAGGTACTCGGCCTTCACTCTATTACTGTTTGGTTGAGCTTAACTCGTTAATATATTCAGGGTTCTATAACCATCTCTATGCTCGCCTTGTATTGAAATATCAACGTATCTTGGTTGGTTTCTTAGGTTGTTTATTATATGATTGTAGACTTAACAATGAATTTTCTTTTTACTCATATGAAAAGAACAATAACCTTGCTTATGAAATGGTGAGTTTGTTACCTGGTTATGCGTATAGGCTTTGCATTTCTAGACTCTATACTCAATGGTTTGAAACCCTCTGTTCTATGGCTTTTGCCTTCGTCTGGTTCTAAGTCACTGTTCCCAATACTCTTGGGTTCCCGTCGCTCGAACTTGTTGTCTTCGCTCGACCTTACAGTCTGTCACAACATTCATTCAACATAAAAAAAATTTCTCTTAGGCATTTGGAATGTAATCAGTGTTTTATTTGGAATTTCACTCAATTAATTTAGTTAGAAACAGGAAAAGAATTAATTGCACCTGGAAATCGAATTGTTGTAGAATAATACTTCTTTAATGTTTTGTTGCTCTTCTCTTATGGTGGGAATCAACACTTACAATGATTTCTTTCTGTAATTAAATAAAACAGAACACCCCAATGAAAGAAACAAAACAAAATTGAAACTGATACAATTTGGAAATAAAAGAAATAGTTTAGGTATGATGACCTGTGAACTATCCAACCTGTAACCCCTAAGAAAAACATCTACTTTCTTGTTTACTTTGAGCTAGATGCTCCCACATCAGGCCCCTAGGGTAACAAAAAGTCATGGCTTCGTTCCATGAGTTCCTCAACAGAATAGCTTGCTCGTTGTATCTGTATCACGTCCAACCACGAACTGTCCTCAATAAGATGATACTTCCACTTGACGACGTACTGAATGTACTCTTTCGTGCGAGTGCATTTGGCCACTTGTGTGTCAAGAATTCTCTCGATCTCAAGGGGATGAACCATAGACATTTTCCTCATCCAAGAACCATCTTCAACCTGGGTGTCCCGTGCTGGCCATGCTGCACTGTAGTCATTAGGACTCGAAGTAAATGGAAATAGATCTGCAACATTGAAAATGGGTGATATGCCTATCCCTGGTGCCAGCTGTAATTCATAAGTACTGGCAGAGAATTTACGAAGAATTTTGCAAGGGCCAATCTTCTTGTACTTCAACTTGTTATATTTTCCCCTAGGAAAACATTCTTTGCGTAAATGTGTAAGGACTTCATCCCCTACATTAAACTGTACTTCCTGCTACTTTAAATCTATATGTTGTTTATATCTCTGGCTACTGTCCTGCAATTTCGATTTTACCTGCTCATGTAAGTCGTTCATTTCCTTGGCAAAATCTTCTCCGTCAACACTCCTTCTTTCTAATTTTCCCAGATCTTGTAGCTCATGCACTCCGCGAGGATGCATGCCATAAAAAATTTGAAAATGACTGTAACCTATGCTACGATTGGTGAATCGCTATAAGCGAATTCCACCTGAGCAAGCACATGATCCCACATCCGTGAGTTCTCTCTAACCAAACTTTGTAGCAGGTTTCCCAAGCTCCTATTCACCACCTCCATTTTCCCATCATTTTGTGGGTGATATGTGGAACTGAAATTCAATTGAGTGTCCAACTTCTTCCACAGGGTGAGCCAAAAATGCCTTGTAAATTTCACATTCCTGTCCGAGATAATGGACCTCGGTAAACCATGCAACTTGATGATCTTCATGAAAAACAAGTGTGCTACATGAGTGCCATTTTTGAAAATTGATCTACTACCACCATCACTGAGTTGAAACCACACTGCATTCTTGGTAGACCCAAGACAAAATCCAAGTTGATTAAGAACCACGGTCTACTTGGAATAGGTAGTGGCATGTAGAGTCCTGCATTTTGGTTGTTTCCCTTCGCCAATTGGCACACTTTACACCTAGTCACATATCGTTGCATGTCTCGTCACATCTTTGGCCAGTAATAAAAGTGTCCTACCTGTTCTAATGTTTTGTGTAAGCCGAAATGTCAGGCTAGACCTACACCGTGCTTCTCCCGAATGATATTCTCTCTCATCGAACAATCGAGAATGCATAATTGTCCTTCTTTAAACAATAGTTTCTCCTATAAATTATAGTCCAACCATGGACTATTGTTTCTTACCAAAGGACTCTGACAGGCTTCATAAGCCTCTTTGAAGTATGCGTCAGTCTGATACAAGTCTTTCAAATTCTCAAAGCCCAACACTTGTATCGTACTCTCCTGCAAGAGAAACGCTCTTCTACTCAAAGCATCTGCCACCTTTTTGGCCTGCCCGCTAATATGTTTCAACACAAAAGTGAAACTCTGTAAACATTCGACACACTTGGAATGCTTGTGATTCAATTTATGTTGTTGCATCACATATTGTAGTGCAGAATTATCAAAGAATAAAACAAACTCACTTCCCAGCAGATAGTGTCTCCAATTCTTTAGTGCTTGGACGACAACATAGAATTCTTTATCATAAGATGAATACTTCTACCCACTCTCATTCAACTTCTCACTGAAAAACACAACAAATTTGTCTTCCTGACTAAGTACAGCTCCAATGGCCATACTGCTTGCATCAGAGCGAACCTGGAAAATCTTGTTAAAATCTGGTAATCTCAGGATTGGTCTTTCTGTAATCTTCTTCTTCAATATTTGAAATCTTTTCTCTGCTTCCTCGGCCAACATAAAGGATGACTTTCCTTATTTATAGCGTCCAACATAGGTGTGCAGATCTCACTAAAATTCCTTATAAATTTGCGATAAAAACTTGCCAACCCATGGAAACTACGTACCTCAAAAAGAATTTTTGGGGATGGCCAATTAATGATTGCTGCAATCTTTTCTGGGTCCATCTTCAACTCATTCTTTGCAATCACGAAACCTAGATAAACTAGTTCTCTTTGAAGAAAAGTACATTTTTTCAAATTTATCAGCAACTTATTCTGCGGCAATTTCTCCAACACACTTCGAACATGTCGGAAGTGTTCCTCTTTAGTCCTGCTGAAAATCAATATATCATCAAGATACACTATCACAAAATTTCTGATGAACTCCTTCAGCATTTTGTTCATCAACCACATAAAGGTCCTCAGGGCATTACTTAACCCGAATGGCATTACCAGCCACTCATACAACCCTTCATTAGTCTTAAAGGTTGTCTTCCATTCATCTCCTTCCCTGATCCGATCTGGTGTTAATCGCTCTTTAGATCAATCTTTGAGAAATATGTTGCCCCGCTCAGGTAGTCCATCATATCATCCATCCACGGCAGTGGAAACCTGTATCTGATGGTAATCTTGTTGGTGGCCCTCGAATCTGTGCACATTTGCCATTCTCGTCCTTTCTTAGGAGTTTGAACCATCATAATTGTGCAAGGGCTCAAACTCTCCCTTATCATCCCTTTATCTAACAATTCCTGCACATGTTTTCTGATCTCATCATTATCTTTGGGGCTCATCTGGTATGCTACCTTATTCGGTATACTTTCTCTAAGTATAAAGTAATTATGATGAATGATATTCCTCTTAGGAGGCAATTTATCTAGTACATCATCCACTACGATATCGCTAAACTCTTGCAACATCTCCATAATTTCCGCTGGTAAATCTGAAATTTCAATGTGTACTAACACTGTCTTTGGCCTCCTTGCTACTGCATAACTCACTTCATTGTCTTCGATCTGATTTAAGTATTCCTTTCCTCCCACCAGTAACACTTTTACTCCACCCATTTCTGGCGCTTCTTCCTCCTTGATGGGCACAGGTGTGTATTAATCCCATCTTTGACAAAGTCGTAACAGTTTGTCTGCCCATCATGCACTACCTTCCGATTATACTGCCAAGGCCTTCCTAGCAGTATATGATATACGTCCATTGACATAATATCGCAAACAACCTTGTCTTTATACCTGCCAATTTGAAACTCTACTTCACACTGTTTGTCAAACAACAGCTGATGGCCTTTCTGCAACCATGATACCTTATAAGGGGTGGGATGATTTAGCCACTTTAAACCCAACTTCTCTACAATATTTGTGGCAACCAAATTATCCATGCTCCCACTGTTGATAATAATCTTACAGCATTTTGCGTGCGACTTACAAACTATCCAGAACAATGCCTTCCTTTGAGTTTGTTCAGCTGTCCCTTTTGTTGGTTTCAACAACACTTTATTTATAACTAAGGCTTCCCCCGTTCCGGCACATTTTCTAGTTCCTGGGGGAGTGCCTCTTCTTCCTCTGGCGGTGTAGCATATGCTCGCCTGTGACCAACTTGTTCAGCTTCCAGACACTCAAAATCCCTGTGCCCCACTTGTGGCACCTATATCACTGATAGGCAGCTCCTCTGCCTTGGCCATTTCCTCTTCCTCTCTAATATGGCCTTCCACCTCTAGTGCTCTCCTTTTTCTGTTATCCCAGAAGTTTTGGAACTGTTGCCCTCTTCACTATTACTGGCAGTTCGTCCTCTACCATAAGATTATCCTCTTCCTCTGTCGGTTCCCCATCCTCTCCTAGCATTTTTTTTCTGGTGATCTTCTCCTCTGCCTTCATGGCACTTTGGTAGGCTTCCTATATATTCTTCAAGGAAAGAACATTGATTTCATCCAATATTTCCAATCTCAAACCATTTACATACCTTGTTATCTTCTCTGGGATGTCCTCCATGTAACCAGCTCTTAAATTTACCCGGTAGAATTATTCAGTATACTCTCTCACTGTCATCCCCTTTTGCCTCAAATTCTCCACTTGTCGATGCAATGCTATTTGGTAGTCTTTGGGCAGAAATATGCGTTTCAACTTGGCCACCATTCTTGGCCATTTCTTTATTGGCAACTTGTTCATCCTTCTTCTTTCTGCTTGGACATTGTCCCACCACAACGCTGCGTGTCTTTTCAGCTTTGTTTCATTGAACTTAACTCTCCGATCTTCACTGACCTCTTCACATTCAAAATATTTGTTCAATTCACTGATCCAGTCCAATAGAACTTCTGTAGATTGGCTGCCATCGTAATTTGGAATTTCTGGCTTAAGCTTGCTGCTAGCCAATAGGACCAACCTCAACAATCTAATTTTTGGTCCTTCTTCATCTGATCCATCTGTTACAACTATAGCTTCTTCATCACTGTCATCTCCTACCTCTGGATCTCTTCTCCTCCCTACTTCAACTGCCTCCAAACGGGCAGTAAGGATACTCAGTTCCTCCCACAATCCTTCCTCTGCTACTCTCTGAGCTCCTCTTCCACATCTTCACCTTCCAACTTCCATTTCTCAGGAAATCTCCAAAAACTCTTCTCTGCTACCAAAATTTGGTGGCCTAGCCCTCTCGCTGACTTAGACAAGATAATAAGTTTGACTGATTTCAATTATTAATGCTCTGATTATTTATCTGGTCGATGGTACTTGGGGATATGGGTCTGCATGTGACCGCATACTTTTGGCTGGCTGGAATAGCACACTTTTCCTTTTCTCTTTTATTGTTCTCCCGCTCAATGTGTAACCTTAATCCATACTTGGCTCAGTCGATTTTTTGTTTGGTGAGGAGGTGGCTGTTGGGACTTAGTTTTGGTCTTATTTTGCTCTAAAAAATTTACTTAACCATCTATTTATCATCCATTTTCATTTCATTCATTCCATTTTGATGTATATTTGATATCCATTCAGGTATTTAGCTTTAATTTGTCAATTTCTAAAGTTTTTATAAAATTTTGATTTTAAGTGCAAATTTGGCAATTTCAGAAATTCCCATAATCACTTTATGGTTCATATGGTTGCAGGCCACTTGAGCACGAATGAGATACATGAATGGAAAGCTTGGGAACTAGTACTAAGCCACCTATGCTTGGTTCCAACAGAACGAGCTTTATTAGGCCTATTTGGAGCTAGTCAATCATGACTAGTCATCCAGAAATCCCATCTAAATAGGGCAGTTTTGAGATTCCATGAGAGTGGTCATATTTCTTGGGATGAGGGTAGTGAATTTCATTTGGATAGATGGATTGGAGTAGATGGTTTTGTTGTGTGAATTTAGATTAGTTTGTTTCATGAGACTCCATATTTAAGAGCCACAACTTTGATGGCTCATGTATTGACTTATTATACTTTTATGCTGTGATACTTTTGGTTTGAGGAATTAATTTGAAGACTTGTGCTATTATTATTTTTCTACTCAATGCTATGGATGTGTAATTGATTTTATCTTTTGATATCACTTCTCAAGTGTGCAAGGCAAGGGTGGAGGGCCCCCATTCCAAGCTAAGTACACTTCATTGTTAACTAGTTTTATTTCCTGTAATTTGTTTAGTGTAGAACTGGTTTTTCAAAGTTTTATTTTAGATTGCTTTATGGTTCATGAATGGTAGTTGATTTCTTTATTTATTAGCTTATTCATCACTTTATTGAGTTTAAGAAACACAAGTGTTCAAGTTGAGCATCTCTTCTGCTAAAATGATGAATTACAACTAGTTTCTTTGATTTCCATGCAAGTGGTTTTTATTATGATTTTTAGTATTGAGATGAATAACTTATGATGAAATACTTTATATTTCTCTTAAGTTAAGAGCTTCTTTCATTAACAATTTATCCATCTCAAGTTCTTGATTTTAATCTCTGATTCATTAAGTGATAGTTGAGGTAAAGGTGGACTTCTTGAGTTAAAAACCATCTCAATATTTTTCCTCTACTCTAAACAAGTTGAATTAGAGTTGTAGGATGTATTGCTTTTGAATAAATTATCTTTCAAGGTTTGATTATATCTGATCTTCACACATATTGAACTTGCCTCAAAGTATAAACAACCCGGATTGATAATAAATAACTGTGTTAGTTTAGGCACATAAATTAGCTCAACATTTTGGCGTCGTTTCCGGGGAGGCAAATATCGGCATAGTCAATAGAGAGATAAAATCCAAAACAAACAAAAACATTAGTTACATTTATTTTCTTTAATTATGTTTCTTTATGCCTAGATTTAGAGATCCTCAAGGTAGATTTATTAAAAACCCCCCACACGTAGAGATAGGATCATCTCACACACCAGTTATTGGTAATCCAATAATTGAGGAATTGGTAGAAAAACAAAGAACTGGCCAACGATTAACTTTAATTGAAAGGCAAACTCTGCTAGCTTGGGAAGAAAAACAAAAACAACCATCAAATTCATGAAAACAAAAAGAAATTATCAAAGGAAACCACCTACTTTTCCATCTATAAGTCAACCTGATTTTTAACAACCTGAATTTTCACCCAAAATTGAAACAACTAAGTCAATGGCGGAAGAAGGACATGGATCTACTATCCTCACTCCTGAACAATGAATCGAGTATGAAAGACAACAAAGAGAATGGAGGAGGAAAAGAGAGGAGGAGGCAAAACAAGAACATGATAGGTAGATGGAGAATGATCGGAAAGTACAAGAAGATAGTGATCATGAGGCTACCTTTGGCTTTCCAATAGTAGACACAAGTGCAATATTAGGAGAAGAAGTGAAAATGAAAAATATTCCACCTTTTGTATTGCCAAATTTCTATGGAATGTCCACAGAAGATCTCGATGCTTTTATGTTCGAATTTGATATTTTATGTAGAACATATGGGTATACTGATGACATCCATAAAATTCATCTTTTTCCTGCAACATTGAAAGCAGCAGCCTTAAAATAGTTCATGGGTTTAGGAGAACAAACAATAAATTCTTGGGACGACATAAGAAAAGTCTTCCTTAAAAAATATCAAGCTTATTGTAGATCTAGAGATTCCAAGGAAGATGTTTTTAGAATGACACAACAAGAAGATGAAAGTTTAGAGGAATATTTGGAAAGATTTGCATATAATCTACAAATATCTAAACAACACTCTTTAAATCAAGATACCATTCGAACAATCTTTCTCAAAGGTGTAAGGGATGAATACCTTGACATTTTTAATGTAATGGGTAAAGGAGACATTTCAAATTTGCCATTCGAAGAAATTGCTGAGTTATGTCAAAAGTATTCTAGAGGAAGATCAAAAATTGGGAAACGAGAAGTAAGCTCAAAAGCAGCAAAGTCAGCTGTAGGAGGGATCACAAGAGTTGAAATAGGGAGTTTATTGGAAAACTACAAAACAGACCTCTTAAGTACATTAGGAACACAAGTGGATGTTCTTAAAGAAAACAAGAAGAAAGAAGAACAAGAACAAGCCTTAGCAATCTTTTGTTCCAAATGTAGGAAGAAACATCCATTGAGAGAATGCCCTTTGGATAGTATCCAGGTATGTGGTCTTTGTACAGAAAATCATTCCACAGAAAATTGTCTAAAATTGAAATAATTACAAATAAATTCAATGGAAGAAGTGCCAAGAATAGAAGTTTTTTATTATGTAGCACCTCAAAAACCATGGCAACCTAGGATGCCTCAGCAAACTCCACAACAATTCCCTCAGCAAAATTACCTCTATCCACCTCAAAATATTTGGACTCCTCCAATGCCATGGCAAGCTTGGCCTCCACAAAAATATCCACAACAACCTGCACAAGGTTGGAAAGGATATGGTTATGGAAACCAACCACCTCAACAGTATCAACAACATTACCAGCAACAATACCAACAGCCATTTTCATACCCACCATATCCGCCATCCATTCCATTCCAACAGCAGAATCCACCACCATTGTTGACACAACCACAACAGTTACAATTACCTTCAAACCAACCCAGACCAACGCAATTACCAGCCCAACCAGTGGAAAATCTGAATAACAAAGTGGACAAATCTGCATACACTGTAGAGGAAGCATCATATTTTCCGACTTACTTTATTCTTGCTCTAAATGATGTCCATTTAAGGTCTGGCAAAGTACTTAAAAAGGATTCTCCGCCAATTGTAGAAGAACCAACTGAACAAGGAGAATCACCTGAAGCAGTACAAACTAAAATACAAGTTCAGAAAGGAAAATCAATTACAACTCAAACACCACCTTATCCTGAAAGGTTAGTGGAACAAACAAAAGAAATAACCCTCCCTGAATTTGATATTTTAGATAAATTAAAGAATGCTTATGTAAAAATTCCTTTGTTAAAAGAAATGAAAGAAATACCAATATATGCTAAAAAAATAAAGGAATTATGCATCAAGAAATCAGGCAAAAAGAGAAATATCCCACTACAATCCAAGTCATTGGTAAGCTAGCAAGCCTCATGTCTACACAAACTACTGTAGAAAAATATCTTGATCCTGGTATCCCTATGGTTACTATATCAATAAACAATTTCTTAGTACCAAATAAATTAATAGACTTGGGAGCAGCTATAAATGTAATGACAATGGAGACAATGAAAACTTTGCAATTAAACGACATTAGATCAACTTCTACAATATTAGAACTAGCAGACAGATCTAAAGTTGTTCGGGAAGGAATATTAGAAGATATCATAGTCTCTTTGGATTCATGGGAATATCCTGTTGACTTCCTTATCCTACAACCAAAAACAAATTTGGGAGGACATCCTCTAATCTTAGGCAGACCATGGTTAGCTACCGCTGATGCCTTTATAGGATGCAGATCAGGAAGTATGATTATTTCACATGGAGATGAGAGGAAAGATATTGCTCTTTATTCACCTGCATAATCAACTTCTTTAGAATCAGTACTTGAAACTCAAGAAAAACAAAAAACTAAATCAGTCTTCATTATAAATCAATTCTTTGATTTTAGAGAAGAGGAAGAGAATGAAGACTTAATGGATCTTTTCATTTCAGAACCAAATATTTCAGAGCAGCTTAGAGAAGTTCAATATGAAGCTGCAAATAACCTTTTGAATCAGTGTTTCCAGGAAACTTGTACTATTCAAACCTTGCGAAATTCTTTTATAGATATCTCTCCTGTAAACACAATTTCCAATCCAACAATAAAAACAATTGAGGTATATCCTGGAAAATACTTAAATATTGGGAACCAGTTGCAATCAAAACAAGAACAAGAGGTAATTGCATTACTACAAAAATACTCAAAAGCATTTTCCTGGGATTATACTGATATGCAAGGAATCCATCCTAGCACATGTATCCACCACATCTATACAGATGATAAACTTAAACCTGTCAGACAACCTCAAAGACGAATGAATCCTATGATGAAAGAAATAGTGAAAGAAAAACTGCAAAAACTGCTAAATGTTGGATTCATCTATCATATTTCAGATAGTCAATGGGTTTCTCCACTAGTTATTGTACCAAAGAAAAATGGAAAGTGGAGGGTATGTGTACACTATCGGGAGTTAAACAAAGCTACATTAAAATATCATTTTCCTCTACCATTCATTGACCAGGTGTTAGACTCTTTGGCTGGAAAGAAATACTTCTCTTTCTTGGATGGGTTTAGCGGATACAACCAGATTAGAATAGCAACAGAATACCAAGACAAGACAACATTTACTTGCCCATGGGGTACCTATGCATATAAAGTTTTTCCGTTTGGTTTATGCAATGCACCTGCAACTTTTCAAAGAGCAGTGCTTGCGATATTTGTTGATCTAGTCCATGAATGTGTAGAGGTTTATATGGATGACTTCACAGTTTATGGAAATACATATGATGATTGCCTCAACAATCTTGAGAAAGTATTGAAAAGATGTATAGAAACAAATCTGTCATTAAGTAACGAAAATGTTATATGATGTTGATAGAGGGTATAGTTCTGGGACACCATATTTCCACTTCAGGAATTAAGGTGGATCCAGCCAAAATCCAAGTCCTAGTTAACCTGATGCCACTTACAACACAAAAGGAGGTAAGAAGTTTCTTGGGCTATGCAAGCTATTATAGATGATTCATTGAAAACTTTAGTAAAATAGCTCAACCTCTGTTCAAACTATTAGCACAAGATGTTGAATTTCAATGGACAAATAGCTGTCAAAATGCTTTTCAAATTCTAAAAGACAAACTGTCAGTGGCACCCATACTTCGTGGGCCAAACTGGTCTTTGTCATTTCATATTTCCACTGACGCATCAGATACTGCGATAGCTGCCTCTCTTGGACAGAAATAAAACTTGTTCAATTATGCAATATACTTTATAAGTAAGAATCTAACACCTGCAAAATTGAACTACACAGTCACAGAAAAAGAAATGTTAGCTGTCATACATGCGGTAAATAAATTCAGGCATTATATAACAGGATATCAAGTTTTCATTCACACAGATCATTCAGCAATAAAATACTTGATGAATAAACCTATCACCAATGGAAGAATCACAAGATGGCTCCTGTTATTGCAAGAATTTAATATCACAATACAAGACGGACCAGGCAAAGAAAATTAAGTGGCTGACTTTCTGTCCCACATACAATCACTTGACGACTCAAATCCAGTTATAGACAACTTTCCAGATGAACATCTGTTTTCCATAACAGTGAGAACACCTTGGTTTGCAGATATTGCAAATTATTTGTCATCTGGAAAATTTCCAACCCAATTCACTAGCAAGCAAAGAAAGAAAATTGTTAGAGAAAGTTCTAGGTATAGCTGGGTGAATGGTGATTTATTTTATACTGGTTCAGATCTAATGATTAGAAAATGTGTGTGTGAAGATGAAATATTAGACATTCTTAGAGCATGTCATGATGAACCATGTGGTGGTCATTTTGCAGACAAACGAACAGCATATAAAGTGCTGTAATTGGGCTATTACTAGCCATCTGTCTTCAAAGATTCTAAGGCATATGTCAAGCAACGTGACAGATGTCAAAGAACAGGGAGACCAATCTAATCAGATGAGATGCCGCTCAAGCCACAGGTCCTCATTGAGCCATTTGAGTAGTGGGCACTTGATTTTGTTGGACCCATTAATCCACCATCAAATGGAAAAAGGTACATTCTAGTATGCACGGACTATGTAACCAAATGGGCGGAAGCCAAACCAGTGAGCAGAGAAATAGAAGATACCGTGGTCACCTTCCTCTTTGAAGAAATTTTTGTAAGATATGGAGTACCTAGACAGATTGTAACAGACCAAGGAACACAATTTACATCAAAGCTAGTATGAGATCTGACAGAGAAATAAAAAATTAAACACAGGAAGTCTACACCATATCACCCTCAAGCAAATGGTCAGGTAGAACCCACAAATAAAGTCCTAGAAAATATCATGACTAAAACAGTACAGCTAAGCAAAAGAGTTTGGTCTGAAAAGTTAAAGGATGCACTATGGGCCTACAGAATCACATGGAAGAACACAACTGGTTTTAGTCCATACCAGTTGGTCTATGGGAAAGAAGCCTTATTGCCTATAGAATTTCAGATACAAACATATAGACTAGCAGCTGAATTAGGACTGAACCTGACCGAAGCACAACAACACAGGATCATGGAATTGAACCAATTGGATGAGCATCGTCAACAAGCTATAGAACATACTACATTGGTGCAACAACAAAGAATGAAGTGGCACGACAGATATATCAAAACAAAGACATTTCACAAGGGAGACTGGGCCTTACTTTTTGACTCCAAATTCAAAGACTTCAAAGCAAAGTTTATGACACACTGGCTCGGTCCATATGAAATTGAAGAAATCTTTGACAATGGAGCAGTAACGATCAAGACGATTGACCAGGACTCCACCTCATTTGTTGTAAACGGACAAAGGCTCAAAGTTTATAATAGGCCTATCAGTAAAGAAGCATTCATGAAACGACTGGTAGAAGAAACAGGACTGGAAATTATGGCTCAGCCATCTTCCAGTTTGGAAAATGAATAAAAATATAAAAATATTTAAAAAAGAAAAAAAAACGTGTATATATAAAAAAAAGGAAAAAAAAACAAGAGAAAAAAACATAAAAAATAATTTGTTTGCTGGTGAAAACCAGGCAACTGGCACCATGCAAACACGAATTCATAGGGGAAAACCAGGGTAACCTGGACTCTATGAATTCTATATTCTTGTTCTATTGTTCTCACACAATTTCCATGCAAGGGACTCTCCACAACTGACTTGGGGACAAGTCAAAACTTCAGCAAGGGAGAGCATTGTAGCAGGCTTTTAGCTGGAAAGCTGAGGTATTGTATTGTCCACATAGGGACTTGAAGCAAGAGATCGTTGCAGCAGAACCTGAAGAGACCTGTCAATGGCAACACAACATTCCATAAGCATTGCAGAGGGACCTGAGTTGAGACATTATTACAGAGGGACCTGAACAATTCAACAAATGGAGCATGGCGAACAAGGAGCAGATATAAAAGTCTATTTTTCATCCATCTACAACATTTTGATTCCATTCCACCTGTATAGACATCATCCAAGGGAGTATATTCATAGTCATTTTGTGCTTGAAATTCAATTTTTTTTAGAAATTTTTAGTCTTTGATCTAATTGAAGTTAGTACCTAAGGATATTCATTAACATTCATATCCTACATTCTTTATACATATCCCATATTCCCTATACATTTCATTCATATACATTCCCTATACATATTCCTACAACCCTAGGTATTTTTCTTTAGAAGCAAAAGACCAAGCTAGGACAACTCTTTTCACCTGCACATAAACTCAAAGCATTAGTGGTGGTAATAATTTTAAATATGACCCAAATGGTCATTTGAAAATTATAAAGTTATGGTATACGAGTCAAAATAAACCCCATGCACTATATGGAAACCAAAAATTTATTTGTCATACGAACATATACCATAGTTCAAAAACATGAATGTGCTAAAGTTATGGTATATAAAATTTAATGCACAAAGGCTAAAGCTATGTTATATAAAATCTAATGCGCAAAGGTTATAAGGTTATGGTGTGTGCAACTAACGTGCATAGGATATAAGGTATAAGACCCAATGCGACACGCATATAACCTAAGGATCATGCACATGGTATTGGGGCGCATCACATATGGTATATGTTATAAAGTAAAGGGTGAAAGGGCGTGTATGGAATACAACAAATAAAACAGCTGCGCAACAAACCATATGACAATTATGAATATGAGCATTGCGGCCAGGTAATGAAATATTATTACACAAATATCATTGCAATGCAAGCGCACGACGGTAGCCATAATAAAAAAACGCTGCAACCATGAATGAAATGTTAACCACAAACACCAACAGGACAGCACACATGTATGGGTTTGACCCGGTGTCATGGCAACTTATTTCCATTGGAAAATGTAACGGTGGAAGGTTATGCGTATGAAACAATAATTTGTCCATCCTCATGACACAGTCGGGCAACTGGTCAAAGAGGACAGCCATGTAAACCACGCATTGAAACACCAATGGATGAGAGGCGCGGTACAGCCCTGAAACGGTCATAAAACGACCTCTCCTGTGTTGTTTAAACCATAATCCTCATTGCCATAGCTTAGAGAAATGGTGTTTGAAGCTGCAGCACAGTAAAAGGAGGGTGAAATGAGTTTGAGGCGATTTTAAAGAAGAAGTCCAGGTTTAATGTTCAGAGAAAGCCAATTTTCGGGATCCAGTCAAGTAAGAGTGGAGTTTATTTACACTCGACGACTGTGGGATATGTTGTGATTGCTTGTCATTAACTGATAGATCCATTGCCTTGCCATCAGTTTAATTGACTGAAGTAATAGGGATTTGGAGCGCTCGGATACATTCCACGTGCTCATTGAGAGTCGGGTAACGCTATAAATCCGTGTTATCTCCAGTTGACAACACTTATGGATATATATTAATAGATTTTTATGCGTCAATCCTGGTATAGCAAACAGTGGTTAAATAGGCAGCATTTAAAGTCTAGAAATTGCATGCATAACACGTTAGAAGGATTTCGAATTGAATATGAAATATGATGCATTAAACATGCAGAGTTAGTTCGAAACAGGGGAGGCAGAGTTCATATAGCGCCCAAGGTTGTTTACATGCACGATGTTAATTGTTTAACTATTGTTTCCATTAACATACCCTTTGTTGCGCGCTGTCAGTTGTGATGCATTGGTGGTCTCTGTTATGTGCCTGTGCATGTTAATATGTATATATTTGTGGTTTGACCGGAACAGAGGATCGAATACCGGATTTTCATGTGAATTATTGGCTGCCAAAAGGAGTCGGGTTGTTGAACCATTCAACAATGTGTGTTTTTAATAGATATTTTGAGGCCAAAATATGTGTATAGTGTCATGCTGAGGCCGGGAGTTTTGTGCATATTTGGTTGAGACCGAGAGCCTTTTTGCATTTTGTAGTTTTTATGATGAGTCTGCACACATATTTTCTAAATCAAATGCTATAGTCGAATGCCTTCATAATTGATTTTGATTAGGACAAGAGTGTGTTGAGAAGTTTTGTTTTGATAATGAGGCCGCAAGCGTAATTCTCGGAATTTTATGATACAGTTGAAAAGCCTTGTTTTTGCTTAGGCTGAGAACATTTTGGGAATTTTGGTTTTGATGATGAGGCCGAGAGCCAAATTCTTCAGTTTTTGTTTTAAATACACAGTAAATCATGTTTTTTGGGCGTTGAGTAAACATGGTTATTGTTGCATGTGTATTTAATTTTCAAAAAAAGAGATCAGTATATTAACAGAAGGTATACAAGTTTTGTTTGCATTAAACAGGGGATTAAAATAGTGCTTTTGTAAAGGGAATATAACAGAGGTTAAAGAAGTCAGAGTTGAGTTGAGTCAGAGGAGGAAGGTAAGCTTCTTTGCTTCCAGAATTTCATTTTAAAAGAACAATAGTCATAAATTTTTATTGTTAAAATGAATTTAGTAACAGCAGAAGCCTACATTGATTGGTTTACAGAAGCAATGGCAAACCGAGTACAGCCAAAATTTCAGATAGAAAGCTGGGGAAAAGAGACTATAGAAAAACTTTATCAGGCAGGGATGATAGGCTTTTTACAAAAATTTAATGGCCATTCTGAGGAGATAACCAAGGACTTTATAAATAATTTCAGTCAAGACCAGACTCGAGTAGGGGAAATCATTGTTACGATAACCCAATAATACCTGTCCAAAGCCTTAGATTTGCCAATGATAGGGGAGAAGTATTACAAAGGCCTACACTTCAAGGAGAAAGCGTGGACTTTCTTCCTTGAGAAAAACCAGAAGGGGACATTTGATAAGACAAAAGGGATACCCAGGGAGTGGTTTAATGAACCGTGGGGTGAATTGGTCTTGGTCATTCAAAAGTTCTTGACTTGTCATCGAGGATATAGCATTGCCCACTTGTATCATGTCAGACTTCTACAACACATCAGAGGGGAGGATAGGATTAATCTACCATATTTCCTATATAGGAGTCTTGTGAGAATGATTGAAACAGTAAAACAGGAACACAGGCCTAAAGCAGCAAAGATATACCATCAAGGATTAATCAAAATCCTAGTGGAGTACCAAGTGAGATCACAGGGCATAGTGTGGAGATAATTCATGATTAAAAATCATTTTACTGAACAGATTATTGAGGCACGGGACAAAATAGAACATGAAAACAGGAGCTTGATGAATTCCCCCTTATATCCAAGAACAAGAGCTAGAAATATGGCCATGCATGAAACTGAAATATCTGTCATGTCTATTCCTAGGAGGTTTAGGAATAAGAGTCCCATTGACTTAGACAAAGAAGTAGAGGCATACTCTCCCAGAAAACGAGAATAACATGATATTGCACAAGAATTCATTGAACGGGATTCCACAGATGATGATGATGCAGCAGCAGCATCATTAATGAAAACAACACAAGATTTTGAAAATGAAATCAATTTGGCCAAAATCCAGGGCTTAACTGATCAATTGGAAATTAGCAAAATCTTGGAAAAGAAATTAACAGAAGAAAACAAGGCACATAAGAAGGAAAATGCTAAGCTGATCAAAACAAATGAAAAGTTAAAACAAGAAGTAGGCAGACTGAAACGGAGAAATGAATTACTTTCTAAGCAAGCATTCAAATGGCTAAAGGACAAAAATATGTGGCAGGCAAAATATGAGAAACAGAAGGTTAAAGTGGCTTTGTTCAAGGAAAGGCATGAATCAAGATTTGATTGTTTGGGCAGGAAAACATCTACAGGTACAACATCTACTACAGAAGGCAGAGGATCCAAAAGGAGCAAACAAGCAAGGGGATATGCTTGATGATAAGCAAGGGAGAGATGTTGGGCCTTACTTTTGGTCTTATTTTTCTCTAAGAAACTTACTTAACCATCTATTTATCATCCATTTTCACTTCATTCATTCCATTTTGATGTATATTTCATATCCATTTAGGTATTTAGCTTTAATTTGTTAATTTCTAAAGTTTTTATAAAAGTTTGATTTTAAGTGCAAATTTGGCAATTTCATAAATTCCCGTAATCACTCTATGGTTGATATGGTTGCAGGCCACTTGAGCACAAATGGGATACATGAATGGAAAGCTTGGGAACTAGGACTAAGACACCTATTCTTGGTTCCAACAGAACAAGCTTTATTAGGCCTATTTGGAGCTAGTCAATCATGACTAGTCATCCAGAAATCCCATCTAAATAGGGCAGTTTTGAGATTCCATGAGAGTGGTCATATTTCTTGGGATGAGGGTAGTGAATTCGATTTGGATAGATGGATTAGAGTAGATGGGTTTGTTAGAGTGAATTTAGATCAGTTTGTTTCATGAGACTCCTTATTTAAAAGCCACAATTTTGATGGCTGATGTATTGACTTATTATACTTTTATGTTGTGATACTTTTGGTTTGAGGAATTAATTTAAAGACTTGTGCTATTATTATTTTTCTGCTCAATTCTATGGATGTGTAATTGATTTGAGCTTCTGATATCACTTCTCAAGTGTGCAAGGCAAGGGTGGAGGGCCCCCATTCCAAGCTAAGTACACTTCATTGTTAACTAGTTTTATTTCCTGTAATTTGTTTAGTGTAGAACTGGTTTTTCAAAGTTTTATTTCAGATTGCTTTATGGTTCATGAATGGTAGTTTATTGTTTTAGTTATTAGCTTATTCATCACTTTATTGAGTCGAAGAAACACAAGTGTTCAAGTTGAGCATCTCTTCTGCTAAAATGATGAATTACAACTAGTTTCTTTGATTTGCATGCAAGTGGTTTTTTTATGATTTTGAGTATTGAGATGAATAACTTATGATGAAATACTTTATGTGTCTCTTAAGTTAAGAGCTTCTTTCATTAACAATTTATCCATCTCAAGTTCTTGATTTTAATCACTGATTCATTAAGTGATAGTTGAGGCAAATGTCGACTTCTTGAGTCAAGAACCATTTCAATATTTTTCCTCTACTGTAAACAAGTTGAATCAGAGTTGTAGGATGTATTGCTTTTGAATAAATTATCTTTCAAGGTTTGATTATATCTGATCTTCACACATGGTGAACTTTCCTCAAAGTATAAACAACCCGGATTGATAATAAATAATTGTGTTAGTTTAGGTACATAAATTAGTTCAACAGTGGCTCTGTGCGACTACATGCTAGTTGTTTTTCTCCCGAGGGTTAGGAACTCATCATTCTAGTTCAATGCTGGTTCTCTAGACTGTAACTTGTTCACTGGTAATTTTTGGTTGCTCCGTTACACTCTTCAATGGGTTTTTCTACTTTCTTACTGCACGTTTGATAGCTCTCTGATTGTTTTCCAACGCTCTACAACTGTAGGCATTCACAACTGTAATTCTATGGTTTTAATCTTTGCTAATAGCTGTTAATATTCAAGCATTCCTGGCTATGATTATGGTTTGTTGGCTTTACTGTTCACTTGGTTTTGTTTTTTGTTTGTGTGCTCAGGTAGCGGCCATGAGGTGACCTGTTCTCGGCCTCAGTTCGTCAGTTATTCAGGTATGTCCTCCTTCTGTGCTTCATTGTTTTTTTGCTTCTCCTTCGATTGCTAACAGTTACGTCCCCTTGTGGTCAGGTTTGTTTACACTTCTGCTACATGTTGCGGTTTCTGCTCCGACATTTTCAAACCCTTCGTTCCTATTAAGCAAAGTTTCTTTACAATAACCCTCTTCTCATTTCTTCTCCGAACATCGTGGACTTCAACTTGGTTCCTAATCTTGTTCTGTTGGTGTTTGCAGGTGGAGGCGATTCGTTGGACACTGGTTTTAGCTCCTCTGGCACTCCATTAGACTGGGTAGGATCTTTCCACGGTCTCACGATCCTTCGACTATTGTTTTGTTAGGTTGCCACTGTTGGTAGTTTGATTGTCTAGTTGTAGGTTATCGTTGCTATAGTTTTAGGTTGAGAGTCCAACTCTATAATTAAATTTGAGGGTTTGTAAACTAGAGTATGTTTCCAGGGTTTGTCCTCGGGTACTCGGCCTTCACTCTATTACTGTTTGGTTGACCTTAACTCATTAATATATTCAGGGTTCTGTAACTATCTCTTTGCTCACCTTCTATTGAAATCTCAACATATCTTGGTTGGTTTCTTGGTTTGTCTGTTATATGACTGTAGACTTAACAATGAATTTTCTTTTTATTCATATGAAAAGAACAATAGTCTTGCTTATGAAGTGGTGAGTTTGTTACCTAGTTATGTGTATAGGCTTTGTGTTTCTAGACTCTATACTCAATGGTTCGAAACCCTCTATTATGTGGCTTTTGCCTTCATCTAGTTCTAAGTCACTGTTCCCAATACTCTTGGGTTCCCATCACTTGAACTTGTTGTCTTCGCTCGGCCTTATGGCCTGTCACAGCGTTCATTAAACATACAAATGTTTTCTCTTGCACTTTGGAATGTAATTATTGTTTTGTTTGGAATTTCGCTCAATGAATTCAATTAGAAACAGGAAAAGAATTAGTTGCACATGCAAATCCAATTTTTGTAGAATAATACTTCTTTAATGCTTTGTTTCTCTTCTGTTATGGTGGGAATCAACCCTTACAATGATTTTCCAGTTTTCTTTTATATGACTCATTAAATAGTTTTAGGAAATTATTAATAGTTACTTATAGTTATTCTAGACACTGTCAATTGTCATATATCTAAATTCTAAGTTTAATTAAAAAGGAAAACAATTTTTTTTTTTTTTTTCGTAATGAAATAAAACAAAACCCCCCAACAAAAGAAACAAAATAAAACTAAAATTGATACAATTTGGAAATAAAACAAACAATTTAGGTACAATGACATGTCAACTATCCACTACGATGACCTTTCAACTATCCAACCTGTAACTCGTAAGACAAACACATGCCTTCTTGTTTACTCTAAGTTGGATGCTCTTGCATCAACTTCGGTAAAGATGATGGTATTTTAAGGTAACTATGGTATTTCCTTAAAAACTTTTTGTAGTGGTTTCCAATTTCCCTTGTTTCAGCATACTCTAACTCACTTTTATTGGGGTTTTCGGAGAAATGATTGTTCTGGGGTTATTATTCCGCCTCTTGCGCCACATAAAAAGAATTTTGCGAGGTTGGGTAAATTCTTCTTAATTGTCACTCTGGTAGTGGTTCAAGAGGAGGTTGACTAACGTGGTTGGATATCTTATGCTGGTCATACCAAGAAGAACACCCAACATAGAAATTTTTTTAGGTGGGATTACATATCCCCTAGAAAATAACAGGCACATTTGGTTCTTACTAGACGATAACAGGTACATTTGTAGTGGGTAATTTTTTTCCATTTTATTCTTTAAATTCCATCCTGGAATATTTTTATAGCTAGAGAGCTCATTTTCTTTTATTTAAATTTTACAGAGCTTTCCCAAAAACAATTATAATGCAGCTACTTCTAGGGATTGATGGCTTTAGGCGATTCATTCAGTTTCCTAAATTTCTCCTCCAAAGATAAACTGCAATCTTATTCCCCTCCTCCAAAGATACACTGCAATCTTATTCCCCTCATTTCCAATTTTAATTGCAATTTTTAATGGAAGTGTGCATTGAAAGATGTTGTCTATGTCTAGGTTGGTGGAAAAATAACTTTCATTTTGATTATCCTTTCTCTGAATTTTTTCCTAGGTATTTGCCTTAGAAAATATTAATGGGAAAATGGGTGTTGACACCTCATTCCCACAAATTATTCATATCGAAAGGTTGTGATCGAAATGGGATTTCCGGAATTTTCAGTGAGGATGTTAGTATCTTTTGTTAAAATTTTCTCTTTTGTTCCCACTCTCATGTTTTCTCTTCGTTATTTTTCCTTAACAACCCGTGTGTTTTAACCTCGAATGAGACTTCTGTATACAGGGACGACCCTCAGTTTCGTGCAAGTGAACAACTCGTCCCGGAATAATGTTTTCCCTTCTTATTCAATACTTGGACTATTGCTTCATTTTCCTACAGATTGGCTTCCTTCCCAATTTCCTCATTGGTGATTGTCCACTAGCATCATCAGGTCTTCAAAACTCTATATAGGGTTTCCTTTGAATTTTTTTTTAATTGTTTTCTTTCGACACCCAAGGATGGTTTAATGTAAATTCACACTTATGACTTTTATTATCAACAAAAATTTTACCTGAGTATTTACTATAATTGATTCTTAGTTGTGTCTATTATTCTATAACAATTACCCATTGTTATTTTCAATTCACAGTTTATTTTCCTTTTGATTTATACTATGAATTCGTCCGAGATATATGTTTATAAGACAGCTAGTTATATGGTTTCATTACTCATCTAAAGAGCTGGTTATTTATCAAAATTTCATTACTTTGTACTCTTGGTATGAGTTCATAAGCTCCTTGATATTTATATGCATAGATTATAGGTACAAATTGACACATATATTTCTAATCTGAAATTGATATGTGGGTTCTCTATTTTATTTTTGTTATAGGAGGAGCTAATTCTATCAGGTATATACTTCATCATTACATTATATTGTTTGTAATTCTCCTATTTATTTAAAGTTGAAAATCATTGCTATATCTTTTTTCCAATATTATATGATTATTTTTCCTATAGCCATACTAGGATATGATATAAGGGTTTTATGTATTTTATTCATAGTTGTTATGTTTAATCGGGCATAATGTAGAGGTAAAAATATTTTTCTTTCCAATTGGAAAAAACTATTTATTGAGCTGAGAGGCTCATTCTAAAGTCTAGTATGGTGGATATGTAAGTTTGTCCGTCCATCCCTTCTTCTAGTTGATAGGTGCCCCTATAATAATGTAGGTTATAATACAAAAAATGAATATGTCTTCAATTGGATGAATGAACTGAGGAACTGAAAAACTTACATATCCACCATACTAGGCTATAGAAGAATAAAAAAGATGAATATGTGAGTAATTAGAAGTAAAAAAAGAATGTTCGAGTAAGATGTTTAAACTTTAACTTTTCTAAAATATTTCAACATGAGATTTAAATAAACTATTTGAAAATCTATATTAACTAATTTATGTTGATGTCAAATTCATATAGCTCTTATGAGTGACTTAGCTTATTCCACTGTAGCCACACTAAATAACCATATTCATGGATAATTCATTCTTTCATTCACATTACTAATAAAGCCTATTCCAAATTGCACTGGTGTTTCTAGTATGTGAAACGTTCAAGCTCCATAATTACTAGGAATATAGAGATTGAATCACAATGTTTCCTCATGTATGCCAATTAGTCATATTACTTTTCTTATAATTATGTTAATAACTTAGTATCTCTACCATATAATTTTTCTATAAAGTGTAAAGTTGGTTTACTAGAGATTAGAAAAATTACTAATCTGCTATATATAGAAAAAAATTGTTAAAATAAAATATTTTAATGTTTTATATAAATTAGATTTAATGTTGGTTGTCAATAAATTATTTTAATACAAAATTAATATGGACATATACATAAAAATATATTATAAATATATATCATGATCTACATGTAAAATATTTCAATGTCTACGTATATATTATATATTATTTAAAAATATACATGTATATATCATGAAATAAAAATGTTTTTATGGTTAAAAGGTTTATCCGATCATATATATACTATATATAGCATTCAAAAATACAATTTAAACAATGAAAAATTACACATTATATTTTGTACTTTACATAAGTTTGTGATCCTCTTAGATTTATACTTAAAAATAGATCTATAATCGTCATATAAGTTCCAATTATTAATTCCACTAGTGTTAAAGTCCTTACATTCTTTCACTGGTTTATAATTGTTCATAATATTCACCAACTTGTGTTAATACTAGAGAGAATCATAGATTTTAATTTTATTTTCAAAAACTTCATGAAAGGTATACATTTTTAAATGCATGAAAGCCTAAAATATTACCTAGAATACTATTTTCTTCTTGGCTAAGTAAGCAACCAAAACTTTTGAATTGGAAGAACGAGATGCTCCATGTTTTCTTATCAAGAAAATTTATATATAGTGACCTTCACCTGCATAGATATATCACGCATAAGGGTAGGTGACCTTTACATATCATTCTTTTTCAATAAACCTAATATCATATTGACAGCTTATGTTCTTTATGTGGAAACATGCTTTTCAATACAACTAACATTATAAGATTATCGTACATATGAAATATTCCTAACATTTCTGTAAAATTTCCCTTACTAGGTATTAAAACATGTGAAGTATATATATGTATATGTTCGTTCGACTATCATCCAATTTCCTTTTGAATTAAGCTATTATTGTTACTAGATATTAAAACATGTGAAGTATATATATATATGTTCGACTATTATCCAATTTCCTTTTGAATTAAGCTATTATTGTTATTCATTCGCTTATAGAATTTAAGTCAAAATCATAGTTCCCAATTTGGTGTACCTCTGTCCCTTTCTTTTAATCATTACAAGAAATCAACTATATGATTTCTAACTTAGATATCAGTTAAGAAATTATGAATTTTTCGTCTTTATTTTTCATATATATTAAACATTTCTGTTCGACAGCATTTCCGCCATGCATACACACTAATCTTATATACAGATAACCCTAAACTATAGAGGACTACTTTAAGCTATGGATGCAGGATTAAATGGGTATAGTTAAATATAGAATGACATCACTTCTTCTATGCATGCATAGAAAATTTTAATAAAATAAGACAGTAAGCTATAATAATTACTCGATTTTATTAAAAAATAATAGTAAACAATTTAAATTCAACTATAAAAAATAATAGAATTTCAAATTTCGTCTAAATGTATATATTGTTTGGAGAATACTTAAGAATAGAGCACATTCTTCACAACCTTGAACTAACCATATACATTGTTTGGAAAATACTTAAGAATAGAGCACGTTCCTCATAACCATGAACTACAATGACAGTTCCCCGAGCCAAGGCTTCCCTACCCTCCAGAATCCATCCCCTCTTTGATCTAGGTGGTCATTTTATAACTTTCTCCTATGTTGGTTTGTGACAAAGATTGTCTCAATATGAAAATAAATCATTGTCTCAACCATGGTCCAATGTCTTATTATGACAAATATTGTTTCAATATGATAATCATGTTCAACCATAATCAATTATGATCAATGATGGTCAACCTTAGTAAACCATGTTCAACCATGTTTTATAAATTCAAACATTGTCATCCATAGTTAATCATGGTCAACCATGGTTGAACGTCATGTTGTGACAAATATTGTCGTGATATGAAAATCAACCATGGTTAAGCATAGTCAACCATGGTCCAATGTCGTATTCTAACAAGGATTGTCTCAATATGAAAATTAAACATGATCAAGCATGTTTCTTTTACTATTTATAATATTTATCTTAGGGTTTATATACCTTTGGTTTGTAATATTACTCCCTTGGGTTTATAATATCAATCCCTTGAATTTTTTATTCCCTTGGGTTTATAATATCAACCATGGTCAACCATGGCGAATATAGCCAACCCTGTTCAAGCATGGATAATCATGGTCTAATGTCGCATTGTGACAATCATTGCCTCAAGATGAAAATTAGCCATTGTCAACCATGGTCCGATGTCGCATTGTGGCAAATATTGTCTCGATGTGAAAATCAATCATGGTCAAGCATCGTCAACCATGTTCCAAAGTTGAATTGTGACAAGGATTTTATTAATATTTAAATAAACCATGCTTAACCATGGTCAACCATGTTTATATTATTTTTTGTAATATTTATCTTAGGGTTTATATACTTTAGGTTTATAATTTTTATCCCTTGAGTTTATTATTCCTTTAATTTATAATATTAGTCCCTTGGTTTTATTAATCTAAGGGTTCATATTCCTAGGGTTTAATATTATTCCATTAGGTTTATAATCCCTTGGGATTTTAGTATTAATCCCCAAGGTTTATTAATCCATTGAGTTTATAATATCGATCCCTAGGGTTTATTATTCCCTTGGGTTTATAATATCGATCATCGTCAACCATGTTATATAAATTCAATTATGGTCAACCATCACCAACCATATTTTATAAAATCAATCGTGGTCAACCATGCTTAATCATGGTTAGTCATGCTCATACATTGCATTCTAACAAAGGTTGTCTAAATATTAAAATCAATCATTTTTTCAACCATGGTCCAATGTCGCATTATGACAAAGATTATTTCTATATAATAACCATGGCCAATCATGATAAAAAATGGTTAATCATGGTCAACCCTTTTAAAGCATGTTCAACCATGTTTTATAAAATCAAACATTATCATTCATGGTCAACCATGGTCAAACGTCGCATTGCGACAAATATTGTCTTGTTATGAAAATCAAGCATGGTTAAGCATGGTCAACGATGGTCCAACATCGCATTGTGACAAGGACTATCTCCATATGAAAATTGACCATGGTCAACCATGTTCAACCATGTTTATTTTAGTGTTTTTAATATTTAACTTAAGGTTTATATACCTTGGGTTTATAATATTAGTCCCTTGGGTTTAATACTATTCCCTTGTCTTCATAATCTTGGGTTTATTATTCCTTTGCGTTTATAAAATAAATCTCTTAGGTTTATTATTCTCTTGGGTTTATAATATCAATCATGGTCAACCATGCTCAATCATAGCCAATAATGGTAAACCATGGTCGAACGTCATATTGTGGCAATGATTGCCTCAATATTAAAATCAACCATGGTCCAATATCACATTCTGAGAAATATTGTCTCGATATGAAAATCATTCATAGTCAAGCATAGTCAACCATGGTCCAACATTGCATTATGACAATGATTGCCTTAATATGGAAATTAACCATGGTCAACGATGTTTATTTTAGGGTTTATAATATTTATCTTAGGGTTTATATACCATGTGTTTATAATATAAATCCCTTGGGTTTATTAATGAAAGGGTTTGTATTCCTAAGGTTTAATATTATTCCCTTAGGTTTATAATCCCTTACGTTTTTAGTATTACTGCCTAAGGTATATTATTCCCTTGGGTTTATACATTGTTTATAATATTTATCATGATAAACCATGTTTTATAACTTTAATCATGGTCAACCATGGTCCAACATCCCATTATGACAAATATTGTCTCAATATGAGAATCAACCGTGGTCCAATATCACATTGTGACAAAGATTATGTCGATTTGAAAATAAATCATGGTCAAGCATGGTAAACCATGGTCCAATGTTACAGCCTTGCAAGGATTGTCTCAATATGAAAATCAACAATAATCATCCATGGTCAACCATGTTTACTTTAGTGTTTATAATATCTATCTTAGGGTGTATATACGTTGGCTTTATAATATTAGTCCCTTGGGTTTAATTTTAATCAACCATGGTAAACCATGGTCAACCATGTTTTATAAAATGAATTGTGGTCAACCATGGTTAATCATGGTCAACAATGGCCCAACTTCACACTGTGACAAAGATTGTCTCAATATGAAAATCAATCATTGTGTTAGCCATGCTTCAATGTCACAATATGACAAAGATTGTCTCAATATGATAATTGTCATCAACCATGCTTAAAAAGGGTAGATCATGGTCAATATTAGTCAACCATGGTTGAACATCGCATTGTCACAATGATTATGTTGATATGAAAATCAACCATTGTTAAGCATGGTCAACCATGGTTTATAAATTGCCCGTGGTTAGTAATTAACTATTATTAGATA
>APFE031624320.1:255694-282612 GCA_000404065.3 Pinus taeda | reverse complement strand
ATTTATCAATGACACATACAAATGAAGTCTTACACTTATATCAACTACATTAATATTTTTAATGTGCTTGTGCTAGTCTATGTAAAGTTTAGACATTTTGGTGGTTTGAATTTTTAATTACTCTTTTCGCACTAAACGGTGCCTTGGATACACATGTCACAATATGACCTTCTAATTATATCTACTAAAAACATGAAGTAGCAAACAAATTAAAACTGGAATTGTTCTTATATGTTGCATCTATCATTTAGAAGATAACATCACAACCTTCACTATGAGGGTGGAAAATATTGCACTTAATTCATGGGTAACTTATTTAAATATATTTTTAAGGAAAACATAAGAGATAAGATACTTTTATTGATCTGTAAACTGTTGTGGGTATTACACTAGACATATCGTCACAACAGATCTAATAATATTATCTTAAAAAATTAAGATTCTACACTATTACAGCTTTATTTAATTTTTAGATCTATATAATTAATTGTAACTAGTGCATGCAAGTAAAAGTAAATCAAGCATAAAAGTAGAGAATGACAAAATAATATCACACAGACAAAATACACAAGATATGGTCTCTAGGAAACCCTTTCGGGAGAAAACCTAACTGGAAGGCAAGGTTACTTCACTCACTTTCTTTGTCTAGATATATGGTTGCAAATACAAAGAAGTAATGCATGTGGCCCGTGGGCTACTACAGTGCAAGATCCCCTCTCTTTGCTCTATTTCATATCTCTCCTGCCTATCTTTGCTCAACTATGGAACAAAATGTTCTCGTAAGGATGGAATGCCTCTTCCTCCTTGTGGCCTCATTATAACACACCTCGATAGCCTACTAGTGGTTAAGTTTGACTACATAAAATCTTAACTAGAGTTACAAAGTAGACTCTTCTAGAGTCTTTTACATCATAAAAACATGGCTAACCCATTTTCCATGAATAATGGGGGCTGGCACGACATCCTCCCGAGCTATAGGTGTGAAAACAAGAAGGTCAACTTCTGAGTGGCATAACTTTTACATACAGACTCCCATTGATACGATTTTGCATTGTTGGAAAGCTCTCTGTTTGATGTCTCAAAATGCTCCTGAAAAGTTTCAAACCCCATTTTGCCAAACTAGGTCCTGCCGGTAAAAACGGTCCTGTGAGTTGATTCCTCCACTTTTTCCACTCCAAATGCATCGAGATGGATGAAAAACAATATAGTGATCCAATTTGGACCATTTATATGCATTAACATACTATGCGATTTATTTAAATAAAAATAACGCCATGATTTCTCAAAAAAATGGTAGAAATATGAAATATTTTTTTAAGGAAAATATATGAGATAAGACATCTCATATATTTATTTATAGATAGAGTATTTAAAAACTATCAAAAACATGTAATTATAAATATGTCATAGTTGTAATTAATAATTTTGAACATGTTAATGTTAAGGTTTATTTTGAAAAACAATTTGTTCATCCAAATGTAGTATACATCTACATTTTTTATATGTTATATGTTTTTTTCTAATATATATTTTATATATCATTTTTATACTTATTTAAGTATGAATTGTTAATATCGTAGTGTTAATATAGAAACAAATTTATGTGTTTTTTTAATAATCACATGATTTCTTTACCTAGAGTTTATGTATAAAAATATTGAATATGGATTTGACAAAATTTATTTCTCTTTTGCTCTTAGATATAGTTAATGAGTAGAAATTGGGCTGCAAAATGTAGAAAGACTAGAATTCCAAACCTCTAAGACTTTAATCTTGTTCACACTAAACATTATATTCTTAAACATTATATTCTTGATAAAAACTAACATCTACAAAGACTTAGGTTTGGCACTTGAATCACTTATGTACAAATTATTGATCTTATTTTACTCTATAGAAAATTTCAGTGAGGGTATTTTTTATTATTTATAGCTAAATATCATGGTTGGAAGTATTGCTTCAATGTCATGTGTGGTTGTCTTCACGAATCCCCGGGTACTAATCTAGAAGTAGTTGTTTTCTTATATGTGATTTGTAATAATTATCTAAATATATCGTAGACAATAATCTATATGTTATAGATATGTACCGTTAAAATCAGTAAAATATCATTTTTTGAACCATATCTCGCTATCTCTCAGTTTTCTAATATGGTATGAGAGCCAGATCTGACTTGACTCCCTAACGGAGGGCGAATACGATGTGAGAGTTGTGAGTGCTAATATTTTATATATATATATTATATAAAAGTTTAATAGTGTTTCGTTTATTACTTAGTGTGAGAAAATTCTTGTTCTTGTGTGTTGTTTGTTGAGTGGTTTTGAAGTGTTGTGGTCGGCTTGCTTGTAGCAGAATTGTAGAGAAACAAAGTTGTGGTGAAATTTCTTTATATTTCTGGTGTGGTTCAAATTGGCTAAGAAAAAAAATCCATATGGAAGGTATATTAAATATTTAAGGAGGTGTCGAGGGTATAATTGTTGCCTGGATCTGTTCCCTGCAACGCTTACACAAAACTTCCCTCCACATTTTCTGTGCAGTCAAAAGTTGTGTATCTATCCCTGCTTTTTCAAAATCGATCTATTTGGTTATTGTGCGTGGGTCCATGATCATTAGGAGGATGTCGTGGAGAGTCGAGATCCGATTGGAAATAATCCAATACTTATGTAATCAAGCTCTTTGATATGCACTCCAAAACGAAGAGGGATGTCACATTGTCATCGTCACCACATTGGAAAAGTCGAGAGTAATGGGAAAACCATGTAGAATCTGGTGACATTCACCTACCAAATGAAATTTGGGGACAGAGACCGTGTTGTAACTATTACGTGGTGCAAGAATGTAATGGGTCGAAGGTGTGTATGCGTCACAGTTGGTGAACCAACGAGGAATATTGTCTACATAGTAGACATGAAACCCTTGGAATTTGTGCCGGAAAAGTCTAAGAATTATTTCAGACCTTACATGATTGAGCATTACATGATAAGGCAACGGTCAACTATACATATAGTACATAGAGGATATTACGATGGTCGATTTGGCTGTGTTTGTTACAAACATGGGGAAAGGCCTGCTATTGCCACATGCGACATGAGCCACTTCCACTCAGTTAATTTAAAAGTTTATTTCTTATGAAGGTCATGTGGAGAAAATCCTCTTTTTTTTTTTTAAATTGAGCCTTTATTCAAATGGTTTGATTCGTTCAGTTAATTAGAGGTGAATTATTATCACATGTTTCACTATTCACACTACAAACGGCTTGACATGACAATTTTATAAGCCAAGTGGTAGATATTTAATGATTTGATCAGCTAAGTGTGTTGAGAATATGGAAAATTTAGGGGGCTAATATTTGCAAGTGGGCTAATTTTTCATGCTTTTTCCAACAAAAAAATTTGCCAATTCTCATTTTTCCTAAAAATTATTCAGCGAAATTTTATATGATTAAATTATTTTACCATAAAAATCATCATTATTTTATAGAGATTATATATAAAATCATTATAAATTTCAATATTCTTAGAAAAATCTCACCAAACACATTAGATTTCACACAATAGTAAGATTTGCCAAGGTTTATAAACATTAAGATAAATATCCATCCTTAAAATTTTCCTTGGTTGAGAAGATTGTGTGAAATTTTATTGATGTTTATGGTGGTTTTATTGGTATTTTATCAATTGAATATTGTCTGGTGTGGATTGTAAAATTATTTTAGTGTGTAGAAGGGAAAAAAAAATCAAACGATGTATAACTATAAAGAAAAGAATAACTATTCAACAAATTGATGTGACCCAACGTGCTCTGGGAGCATTAGTCACGGGTAGTTCTTAATAAGGTCAAGCTAGTGTCCTGTTATGCTCTGAGAGCATCAGTACAAGTTGTTTTATAAGGTCAAGTTGTAGAATTGTCTGCTGAAGACATTTTGTACTCAGAATGCTATCCTAGATAACTGATGAAGGTTGTAAAGGGTTGTGGATTAATAGATTGTGGTAGTTCTATAGGATGGTTCAATAACAAGACTGACCCATTGCGTTTTGGGAGGTTGAGAAGTGTCAATTTTGCAAAGGACGTCAATGATGGTCTGAAGCAGTTACATTTCAAATGGATGTCAAGTGACAACTCAAAGATGTGGTGGTGAAAAACCGATGTTTACGAGATTCCAGAGTGGATGTAAGTACTGATGAAGACCAGTGAAAGATAGATTCATTCATTATTGTAATACCTATTTTTTATATTTGCTACATGCAAGCATTAAGGGAGGGTGTTGGAAGTAATGCTTCCATGGCACGTGTGGTTTTATTCATGAGTCCCTAAGCGTCAATCTAGAAGTAGTTATTTTCTTATGTGTTAATTATAACAGTTGTCTAAATCTGTCGTAATAAAAAATCTATATGCTATAAAGATCTACCCATTGAAATCAATAAAATATCATTGTGTGATTTTTGTTGTGTGAACAATCTCTCGCTCTCTCTCATTTTCTAATAATTATTATAATTTTTAATATTTTAAATCAATAAAATTCAAAAAGTATTGATTATTTAATATGTTTAATTTAGAGTATAAGATTGAATTAGAGTATTTATTTTCTTTTACGTATTAAGTGAGTATTTATTTGTAGATGTAGTTATTTATTTTGAATAAAATTTCACAATAATTTAAGTTATTAATAATTATTGAATGACAGTTTAGATTTATTTTATAAATATTCACATAATATTTTTAGTAATCATTAAACGAATGAGATTTTTTCAAAAGTGTTATGCATTTTCTCAAATTTAATTTACCAAAGAATATATTATATATATGTTGTGTGTGGTGTGTGTGTGTGTGTGTGTGTGTGTGATGTGTGTGTGTGTGTGTTGGTGTGTGTGTGTTGTGTTGTTGTGTTGTGTGTGTTGGGTGGAATGAGTTTATGATTTAGTTTTGACATGATTTTTTTGTTTTTTGTTTTATATTTCCTAATGATAATTCATGGTATTGGTCCAACATATTGTAACAAAGCATGTTTACGGGTTAATCTTGCTACCGTTTTTTTGAAATGTATATACGTTTGACTCAAATGTTACCTTTTTATTATTAATAATAATAAGACCCATGGTGCATATAGCATAAAATGAGAGGTAGTTTTGTTAAGGCACTCCATCATGCAAAGGTCATGGGTTTGAAACTCCATGGGAAAAAATCCAACCATGCTAAGGGTTGGCATGACCTAGGCCAATTGTGATCCCTGGTTGATTTTGACCACTTATATTCCCTTGGGTCATGGTTACTCAAGAAACAGGTTAGGCATAAATTCATCTTAGGACTTACATAACCTAACAAATAAACCAAAAAAATAAATTAAATAAGCTTATAATTTGGTCAATTTTTATGATTTTTTGATAAACATACTGAATAGGAATGAAAGGGTAACACTTAAACAGTTGGAAAATAATATGCTCACATCCATCTAGGCTGAAGGTTGGGTTGATTGAATACATTGAATATTCCATATTCTTTTGAGGATCGATAGTAAAACTATACAACTACCCCGAATTTATGGCATGCACGGCTCAAATATATGGAGGATTGTTTATGTTGGGTTTTCTTACCTTTTAGGGAATACACTCCCAAAAATAGATACCTTCACTTAATCAATGCTAGTAGGTTAGAGGATCAGGTGTAGTGGTGGAAGAAATTTTGGAAATTAAGATGTCTAATGAAGGCTTGGATTTTTATGTGGTGTCTCCTTGAAAAAAATCCCCACCGGTGATAATATATGGAAGTGACATCAAAAAGTACCCAATTGATGCACTCTCTATAAAAATGTTGAAGAATTTGTGGACCACATGTTTTTTACTTGCCCTTCAACATTAGGGGTATGGGAAGATTGCAGAAAAAACATTGGCATTGAAACTATTTGGAAACATGAGTCTTATCCTGAAGCAAGGAAATTTGGGTGCAAGAATATAAGTGTAAAGGAATTTAGGAATATTTTCCCACTTATTTGTGGGGTCTGGATTCCCAAAATCAATTCTATTTTCAAAGACAAGCTATCATCATCTTATAGCAAGCCTAATCATGTATTTTTATTTTCTCTCTTTTACTTTCCTTAGATTCTACCCATTCTCCTCGAAACAATTCAACTGAAGTAATTGATAGTCCCTCTCCTGGGGCTTATTTTAATGGGGAATCCCTCAATAGTGGTGACTGTAGGGGAGGCGTGGTTTTGTATCTTTAGGAACATCATTCATTCAAACTTAAAATTGGTTTGGGAAAACGAATGAGAAACTTTACAGAGTCGCTAGCTATAAATATCCTCTTTCTATTTGCTATTGAAAATTATTTCCATTCCTTACATGTTTTTGGAGACTCCATGGTTGTCATAAATTGGTTCAATAAGACTCAAATTTCAATTATCACGCCTTATTTCCTATTTTAGAGGAGCCTTTACATATAAAAATTATATTTTCTCTTATCTCTTGTTGTCACATTTATCAAGAATGCAATAGAACAACATAGATATAAACAAGGTGCTACACAGGCTATGCGAATTTAGAAGATCGTTGAACATCTAGGTGAATACACACAAGAGTAGTACCACAACTCATTCATTGATTGGTTACAACCTGATCAAGAACTAGAAAACATAATATTTATTTATCTTTTTGCATTTTTCTCCGAACTAAGGAGGGTCAATGTTCATGCATAGTTGAATATGATACTTTAGATGTCTAGCTATTTACATAGTACACATACTTGGTCTTTTTGAAATTGGGTGTGTTTCTGTGTAACCATTATAATATTGTTCATTGTCGTTATTTTTTAGAATGCATAGAGATGCATCAATAGAATGCAATGTTTTCATTATAATAATGAAAAATTACAATTTCTTTTTTAGGGAAAAAGTTATTTTTTTTATTTTTTTTATTTTAATAATGTGATATGTATCATAAGGTAGGTGTTTTGATGCCTATCATAAATGGATATCTATTAACATGTATTTAACCATTAAAAGAGTTCTATATTAAAAGTTTTTTTTTTTAATTAAAATTTCTTAATGAAAAAAATGAAAATATATATACTCACTATATAGGACAACCAATATACTTTATTTGATATATCCCATTATTATAAGATTATTTAAAAATATTACTATTATAGATCCAATTTAACTCTGGACCTAAGAGATTGAATCTATTTTTAATATAAAAGAGATTTTTATCTCAAGAAATTTAATTAAGATTGATTTTATTCTCCTTTTAAATATGTTATATTCCACATAAATATCATGGGTTCTCATAAACTTGAAACTTAAAAAACCACTAATAATTTGACAAACTCAATTAACTTTAACTGATCTACAAATTAATAAAAAAATAATAATCCTAACCTTACAAAAATATTTACTTAATTTCATTTTATCAAAAAAATTATTTTATTTATTCGATAATGACAATAAAGACATCTATTGTGTTGGATTGCACTGGATGGTCTCATTGTAAGTAGTTATATAGTAAAAACATTATTTGATTATATACTTCATATATTTTTTTAGGAGTTCTTAGTATTGATAGCTACACGCTTGTGAGAAATTGAATGTGTATATGATTGAAATTATACTTAACTATAGAAATGAATGTGTATTTTATTAATCTTTAAACAAATATGTAAATTTATTTTATTATGTATTATTTATTAATTAGTTGATAATATATTTTTATATATATTTAATTAATAATATTTAAAATTTAAATATTAATATCAAGTAATAAAAATAAGGTATTAATTTAAAAATAAAACATTTTATTTATAGATATTAGTTATATAAGAATTAACATATATAATTTATAATTCAATAAATTAGGAATAGTTGGATAGTTATAATTAATTAGAATATGTGAGAAAGGTGTAAAATAATTTTTTTGTTTGTTAATTTGTGTGAGTATTTGGATGATTGTACAATTAATATTTGGTTGGAAAAATCACTACTCAAGGGTATTTAAGCTCTCAAAATTTTCTCATGACCACCTCGCATAGGCCACACCAAGTTATGAATCAATTACCTTCACATCATAAAGTGTCTTAACAATACACTTCATTATCGTCAATTTTAAACATTTTGGACATAAAATAAATTTTAATATCCATTAATTTAATTAATATTTTTAATGTGGGCCTAGTGATTAAAAGCATGTGTTTCCTCCTAAGAGGTTAAAGGTTCAAAACCAGAAGGGGTAGAGTATGTATACCTTCATAGACTTAGCAATCAAAATAACTACCCAAAGATGGGTCTCTTGTCCCAAAGAAAAGGAGGTCTCATACACCAATATGGTGTCTAGCTTGGGCATGACCTTAAAATTGGATAATAATAGTAATAATAAACTTGAAATTTATCCTTATAAGTTATATATAATATATTATATATCTTATATAATATATATATATTATAATATATATTATATAATATATATTATTATACATATATGATAATAAATTGTATGTCTTAAGGATAAGTATATTTAGTTGGGATAAGGATTATTGCAGTGGTTGTTAAAACTAGGATAGATCCATATTAAGTATAGATCTAACATGAGTGGAGAGGGATCAAATCCAAACTTTTTTAGAGTCCAAAATACAATGTGTTATTTTTATGCTAAATAGAATATATAGGACCAAATAAAAATTTTAATCATAAAAGCTTATTCTTTTTCTATATAAAGATATATATAATGTTGATACACACATAAATTAGTTACCATAAATCTTCAAGTAGTTTATTTAAATCTTTTGTTCAAAAATTTTTGAAAAATATAAGATTTAAATATTTGATTCAAACATTTTTTTGACTTTTAATTACATTACAACATATTCATTTTTTAAAATCATAGTTAATACTATTTTTTTATTTAAAGCATAATTTTATCTTTTATTTTTATTTTTTAAAAACACGAAACATCCCCTCACCTCAATCATCTTTAATTCCTTTTTCTTCCCATTATATTTTATTTAATTCATAAATATTTGTTACTGTATTCAATTTTTATTAACTTCTAAGTTATATTATATTATAATATATATATATATATATTATATATATATTATATATATATATATACTTACTTATTAACTTTGTAAAATGATTTATTTTACTATTTTAAATATTTTTTAAGTTTAGCTTTAAATTCTGGTAAAAACATGCGAAAAAAAACTCTAAACAAACGACTACGTTAATTTGTAAGTGACACAAATGATTTGACAACTTGGCCTCGAACTGGTGATTTTATGATGTTTTTTGCATAGTAGCGATGCTTGGAAATAGACCTCTCGATCCTACCATATATCTGCAAATCTTAATACTTCTATTATTTCATTTTAAATTATATTTAACATTATTTAAGATCCTATCAATATATCTCCAAATCTTAATACTTGTATTATTTCATTTTAAATTATATTTAACATAATTTAAGAAGCGAAGAATGGTTTTCTTCTAGATTCTAAGAGTCGACCGAAATCCTAAATCCTTTTGTCTTAATAAAAATGTGTAATGACCCATATAATCTACTTTTTATCTTAATTTAATAGTTTACCAATAATAAAAAAATCCCAATAATAAATTATGAATCTCTAATCTATATCACAATTTTTTTATTTACGATAACATCAAAACTATTTTAATAATAATTATTGTGGTTTAATTCAAATATCAAATTGTTGTAAAATATATTTTTACTTACATATACCATGTATTTTTCTAGTATTTTTTTTCTTTTTTTCTTTTTATAATGGACAGAATTTCATATTTATACTTGGAATCTAGTTAGTGGCACTATTTTTATATTCCTGAGCCTAATGCGACCACTCACAAACTTTATCAGATAAGCAAATAAATTTTCAAATTTAGGAAGGGCTAATATATTGGTAAAGGCTTTTTAGTGATGAACCACTTCTATTTTTGGGCCTAGCTTAATTCATTCCTCATAGTGATGCTTAGCCTAATCCACTCCTAGTGATGCCTTAGCCTAAGCCACTCTTATTAATTTGATTGGTAAAATTTATGAAAATGTACAAACTCTATTGCTCTAAATTTGATTTTGCAACTTTTACAAAAAAAATACCTGTTTAAAATACTTAAAACACATGCGCTTAACTATTAAACTCATTATGACATATTCTTAACCATTAAACCATTTTAAAGAACATATCCTTAAACATTAGATCCATTTAAAAACATTAAACAAAGAAAAAAATATTCCACCTTAATTAGTGAATGAGAATTTCCATATAAATTGTGAAGTTTATATACAAATCTATTAAACCTATTCCAAAACATTAAGCAAAGAAGTAAATATTCGACCACTTAATTATTGAATATGAACGTCCACATAAACCTCTACATAAATTGAATCTTGATTGTTAAAATAGTTAATTACTCTTGCATGAGAATAATCTAAAATTAGAGAGTTAGTTAACTTAGTGTTGAGTCAAGTCGATTTAAGTGATAGACGAATTTAGTGTGTGATTGCATGTCAAGATATTTTAAGTTAGTCACTAGTTGAAAACATATAAATATCCTTCACTAGGTCCATTGCAATCAATCAAGTTTTGTGTGATCAACAGAAGAGTGCCAACTTATGTGCTATGTGTTACATATTTGTTGTGCCTCCACTGCCTTTCCAACAAATTGGTATGAGAGCAAGCATATTGATACTAGATATCATTTTTATTAGAGAACTTGCGAGAAATGGATAAGTTCACTTCAACCCTTATAAATCTAGTCATCAATTAGATGATATATCAACTAAGTCATTAGCAAAATATGTGTTTGAGTTCCATGAAAGAAACTTGGGTGTTGTAATACTAGCTCAGACTTAGCCCAATAGGCATGTTTGAGTTGTCATGAGTCATGTCCTCGTTTAGGGATGGAGTGTTAAAATAGTTAATTACTCTTGCATGGAGAATAATCTAAAATTAGAGAGTCGAGTTAAGTGTTGAGTCAAGTTGAGTTAAGTGATAGATGAATTTAGTGTGTGGTTGTATGTCAATTTATAGGGGAGTGTTAAAATAGCTAATTACTTCTGCATGGAGAATAATCTAAAATTAGAGATTCAATTAATTAAATTTTGAATTAAGTTGAGTTAAGTGATAGACGAATTTAGTGTGTAATTGTATATCAATTTATTTTAGAAAAGTAACTAGTTGAAAACATATAAATATCCTTCACCCATTTCATTATAGTCAATTAAATTTTCCTATAATCAATAAAAAAAAAACAACAATTCATGTTTTTTTCGTTAAATTTGTATTGTGCCTCCTATGCCTTCCCAACATCGACCTCATGATAATGCTTGCCACTATGTCTAATGACGTTAATAACAGAAACCAATACTGCTAGATTGTAGGGAATTGTAAGATGATTGTTGGGAAAATTGAAAACAAACTCCTCTTCGGCCTCGTAGAGCAGTTTCAAGAATAGCGGATGACTCAAACAAGCCATCGGAATAACAATGTGTTCCGGCAGCTCCTCCTCCTTCGCGATGTAAACAGCTAGGTGCCCTGCTGGCAAATCACCAGGGACGCCCCCGGATATGATCTCTAATTCAACACACATTTTATCCTCCTCACTTTGATCGCAATCGTAAGAAAATATCGAAATCAACGCTTCCTTTATGTTAGTGATTGTTGCAGGAATAGCGGTCAGTTTGTTCCATCGTCGAGTTATATGCTTTCTTTTGACGATTTGCTTGATCTTGTTGAACTTTTCCTGTTCATTTTCTCCATCGCCCTTGCTCTTCCTTCCATAGAACCCAGTGGCTAGCTGCCTATGGAGCAACAAGAGAGGCAGGGTAATGAATATATGATGAGGTTGATGAAACCAAATAAATGAAGTGAAAAATAGACGGTTTCTCAACGTAGGTTAGAGTCTATAACACCGTCCAGTCATGGTGAAATTGTAAGTAAAGTGTAGTTAATTTTGTTATGATTAAACACGGAACTTTATCGCTGAGTGGAAGCCTGACACAATTTTTAATAAGTAAAAATGCAGTTATGTGGTTATTCTTTTTAATTATTAAGCCTTAGTTTAATTAGCTGGAGGAATTGCCCTAAAAGTTATGGAAATTCAGGTCATATTTAGAAAAAATTGGGCAAGGGTATTTGTAAATCCAAGTTATAGTTGTTAAACTTCAAAATTTTAGGTGTTTTAGATGTTTTCTTTTTATGATACTGAATCCATTTTCATCATCAAAAACACAATTCAAACACTGTTACTAGAAAACAATTTTGATATTTTTTGTCCACATTCTACTAATTTTGGCCGTCTAGACAATTCCTCCACCTCAACAAAATTATTAATAGCAAAAATAAAAGTGAGGCAATCTTAGAATTCGCCGGTAAAAATCCATGAAGAAAAGAACTCTTTTACCTCACAGTTATGAGGAAACAATTACCTCTCCTTTTTGAAGGGATAAAGGGGATTTTGGGGAGAGGAAAAACTCACAAGAAAAAGACTCTAAAGCAAGCAGGATGCTGCTGAAGGTAATCCAGAGTTGGACATCGGGCTAGTGGAGAAATTTTATGAAAGTTTGATTCCACGTCGAACTTTTGGAAGGGCTCTGGTGCGTGAGAACTCAACCCAGTGGGGTTATGATAGTCATAACTGTGCCGGTAAAAGCTGTTCCGAGGAGAAGAATGACGTAATTTCCTTTCTCGTCGTTGGGAGGTCTGGTTATCGGGTGGATTCCCTAAAACCTGATCCTCAGATAAGTTTTAGACAAGTTTAATTCCAATGAAATTTTTTCAATTGGGAGAAAATTCTTTATTATATTCAATAGGATACTATAAAAATTCAAATGAAAAGTTTTCAATTCACTTTAAAAAAAATAGTGAATATACATCTTAAACTTTGAGAAAAATTTTTGGTGAACATACATCTTAAACCTTGAGAAATATGTAATTTTCTTTATGTAAAAGCAATTGCTTTTACTCTTTTTTCTTCTTATTAATTTTTAAATTTCTATTAATTTAACTAATATAAACAATTTTAAAATTACAATATAAAAAGACAACACTCTTCCCTCCAAAATTTATGGTATATTCAAAATTTATCCTAAAATCACTCCCAAATTTAAAATCTATCTAAATATATTTATTAATTAATAAATATTTAAAACTTAAATACTAAAAATATGTTAAATTTCTTATAGTAAGAACATATTTGAAATATCAACTAGATATGGAATTTACTTATTTCACCTCCCCAAATCGTTTCTTTTCTTACTTTCTCAACTTTCTAACTTCCCCGCCCAAATTATTTCTTTTCTTACCTTCTCAACTTTTATTTATAGTGAAATTTCTAAACTCCAAAGACTGCAATGAAATTAAAAATCCAAAAATTGCAATACTGCAACCATTTATTTTGGCTTTATCGGCCAACACACCATGCATGTGGATATCCCCATTTATTTTGGCGTTATCGGCCAACACTCTATGCATATGGATATCCGATAAAATCTGGACCAGATCTCCTTTCAGGCCGGCAAATGTTAAGCTGCTGTATCAATTTTTTACATAACTATTCGAAATACGAATCGAATTGCCAATTTTCGTATTTTTTTCGGCAATACGAACGAATTTGATTACTAGGATTTATAAAGATTGAAAGCGGATTAACTGTAATTAAATCGGCATGCATGTTTGTTAGAGGTCTGACTGTAGTTGACTGGAAATAGACAGAGTAGCAAACTCTTTCCTTCAATGGCAGTAAACAAAATTTCTGTATAGTATGCATTGTGTAAGAACTGAAAGTTAAATACAAATGTTGTGCATGGAACTTGTACATTTATAAGAATTGAATGTTAAATACAAATGTTGTGCATGGAACCTGTACAGTTCTGAGAACTGATTGCTAAATACAAATGCTATGCATGGAGCTGTGTGTTTCTAAGAACTGAGAGGAACCGAGCACAGACTGTACATATTTCAATAAGAACGAAAATAGTATTGGGTTAAATAACATTGACATGTATAAAGAATTAAATCAGATGTTCCATTTAATAACAAATATAATTCTGCAAAACATATATATATATGCGGGTGAATCTGTAAGTCGGTAGTACAGTGGGATAACCCCCACAACCGGATTCAATATATTAAGCTAATAAAAAGAAAATAGTTCGGCCAAAATCGAAATACCCGCAAACTATTGCTCATAACCGAACCGAAACCCGGAAGGTTTTATTCTAAAACTACTGCAGGTGACCGGGGTTAGTTCCCGGGCATGACCGTGACCGGAAACAATCCTGCGCGATTCATCATATAAATTTTAAATCTATATATTTAATAAATATATAGAAATTGTTCATTTTACTTCATAGATATATAATATATAAAATTTCCAATCATAATAAAGTTATATTTATATTTTATATAAAATATTTATATATTATAATAATATAGAACATTGAAGTTATAGAAAAACATGTCATCATTTTCTACAGTGAAGTTCGGAAAAGGAGAATAAAAATGTTTTGAAGGTTCTTAGCTTAAAAATAGAAAGGAAAATCCGAATCTTAGCTTTGAAACATGTTGGAAGTAATGGAGAAAGTTATATTTAGATTATTGTTATGATGGTGATAGGTTTTGACACTGTAATTTTAAATTTCATATTATAATATTTAGAGAGTAGTTGAAACCATTTTGTTAGTGTGAAAGCCTATATATTTGAGACTCATTTCACTCAATGTAAGTGAGTTTGTATGAGTGTTTGTACACTCTCCAAGTATCTCACTTGGAGAGTCATTTAGCCATTTAATTAATATATTCAGTTTTTATCATGATATCAGAAAGCTACAGGATAAAAAAACCTATACACTAGGTGAAGAATTTATTTGGCGAGTCTGAGTCAAAAACTTCACGTGGTTTAGACACAAAATAGCACTGATTCACATATGTCAGCGAGAAAATCGCACCGATTCTTACACGGTTTTTTATTTTACAGATCGACACAAAGGCTTGGAGTAAAATAGCATTGACGCTCTCATGAACAAAGCTGCATGTTTTTTTTTAAAGCCTGCGAGTGCTGCATGGTCAAAGGGGCACGTTTCTTTTTAATTTTGGTTGCGTGATCCCGTGCCAGGAACATCCATGTGAATCATTCGAATTATCTATGATATTGATCCATGAATCTGAATTGATCTGGTGCTATTGACCTGCGCATAGAAACATGTGATTTGCCATTATTGTTGTAGATGGGAGACCGTGAAAGGTGTTAAAAACACGTGGAGGAGGCCACATGGTAGAGGTCGAAGACCCGAGGTTGATCACTGCCTATGTGGACTAGCCCTGTGTTGGAGGCCGCACACCTCCCTAAATGCCGCGTGCTGAAGGTCATAGAACCTGTAGAACATCGGCAATGGTGGTCGTGGGGCCAGCGTGTTGTTCAGGCATGTTCCAGAACTTCATGTTCAAGAGTGTTATCTAGCAGATTTGTCCTAGAAATCTTATTGTTTAAGAAACTCAAGTTGCAGGTTGAGGAGATTCCAAAACTAATTGGGTAAATTTTCTTTTAAGTTATTATATTCCACAATTAAAATGTGAAAGTTCTCGTTGATTTGAACCTATTTTTAGAAATATGTGTTATCAGAAATTGCCAATTACATACATCAGAATTAGATATTGGTAGTGTTTCCAGCTTGTGAGAGGTCGTTTTGTTGCTCGTCGCCAGAGCAAAGGGCACTAAGACCTGCCTGGTAGGGAAACCACAGTCTACAAGGTTCTATAGCTGAAGTGCTGCCAAAGGGTGAAGTTTCCCACCTCCGTGGTAATGGGGTTTTTGGAGCTCGTTAGAGGAGCGTGTGGAGTCGAAAAGAAATCTCGAAGCAAGATAAAGCGAGATAAGATGGTCTTTAACAACATGTCTATACTTTTAGATATTTTTTATTCTGATAATGATGTTTTTCTCATGTGGACTTTTGGAGGCATTAGCATGAGTAGTATGTTCGAGTCGGAAGAAATTTCAGAAAGACCATGTGGTTTTGTTGATGACCACGAGAATCAAGAGGCACAATGTGTTGTGCAAGATCCTGAGATTGAATACATAGGAGCTTATCTTCAGGAAGGGTGTAAAGAGGAATATTGTGTTGAAGATTAGTTGGACAAGCCACATGAAGCTGATTGCAAAGACATGGCAGAAAAAGACAAAGTTGGAGAGAATTTAAATTGTGATGATCTCATTAATATTTGTGTGTGTGTAGACGTTACATCAATGAATGATGAAGACATAAAAGCTGACATTCATATGGTTGACACAGGAAATAGTGAGAGATAAAATTCTCCTATCCAGCCTGTCATAATCTTGAGAAGGGTGAGAATAAGAATTCAATTTTTCCATCACTGGGGAAGAAATGAGGAGAAGATACATCACTACCTCATGGCGAGGAAAGTAAAGATGAAGCCTCGACTCAAGATGAACAAGCATAGACTCACAAGCAAAAAGACCAAAATTAAAACCTCTGTTACCAAAATTTTTCATGTTTTAATTGTAAGCCTAACTGAGACTAAACGAGCAGGCATATGTTATTGTTTAGTACCCTTTCTCCATTAAGAGGAGTGTTGGAAGTAATTGAAAAAGCTAAATTTAGATTATTGTTATGATGATGATAGGTTTGAAACTCTAATCTTAGACCTCATATCCTAATATCTAGGGAGTGGTTGAAACTATCCCATTAATGTAAAAGCCTACATATTTGAGGCTCATCTGGCTCAATGTAAGTGGGCTTGTATGAGTGTTTATACACTCTCCATGTATCTCACCTAGAGAGCCATTTAGTTTATAGTTAATATATTTAGATTTCAGATGTCACTACAATTTCACACTTTAATCATTTTAAATGTTCTCTCTCCACTTAATTTGCTTAATGTCAGTGAGACTATCCCTTCATTCTACCACTGATCAAACAATGTGATAGGATTTATTTTTTGAATTCTTTTTAGTGTGATTTTTGGATTTTTTGTGTTGGAAATTGGTGGATAAATTTGAAGTGAAATGTTAATTTGTGGTATGTAAATTGGTTTTTTGATTGTATATATGAATTCAACACCCTGAAAACTTTAGGAAACTTCTATTGTGTAGGAGTTACCCATGAAACTTGTGATTTCAATGAATTCCTCCGAGATTTTATAGAAATTAGACAAAAAAAAAAAACCCATGGAAAAACTTCCATAAAATTTCACAAATACAAATTGATTTTTGTGAAAATATTTTTATAAAGCAACATCAAAAAAATAATCTAGTGAGATGGCTTTTAGAATCTTCTCATCAGATATAATTGTCTTTTTTAAGTAAACTTGGAATTAATAAGATTAGATTATTATCATATCTAAAAATTACTAATAATTTTAATATTTTAAAAACACGCCCATCGCCATTTGTCCTTCCCATCAAACATAATAATTTAAATGAAAAATGCAAAGATTTTATCCTCCTAAATAACATCATGGACTGAACCGCACATGAAATTTCAGATATATGCATACATGGAGATACACAGCGTGTGAGAATACATGATGGTAAAATATCATACACTGAAACTGAAAACGTACAAACTGTAGTTTTGTGGTAGACAAGAAGTTTAGATGCTTAATTATTACTTGAATGGTATAAAGGTTAGTCAAAATTATTGTAATAAAAATATTGTGTTTTAGGTATCATATGCTTTGTCTTTTTAGTCCCTGCTCTCCGAGTTGGCAAGGACTATAGTAATCGGTTTTGGTCAGTGGGCATTAGTCTGACCCGATAACCAATAAACTTATTTGAACTTAAAACAAAGTTTCTTCGGATGCGATACAATATTTTATATTTTCCTTCCCTTTTAACCAATTAGAAGCATTGTCATCTTATTTGGCCTCAAAACGAGGTATGGAGGCTCAAAAGTTAGGAAACAATGGGAAGAAGTACAAGTAATTAGAGCAATTCGAACGCTTGATGAAGTAATGCTATGTTCGGCTTAGCATTAATCGCCAAACATTTAATGTTAAGAAAATGTATGGCGAACTTATGGTGTATGGCGTATTTTGTTTGAAGGTTGGCAGTTGTTGGCAGCTCTTGTGCATGAAGTGGTGTACGTGTCTGCCAAGAGTTATTTTAGGCACCTCCTTGTTCAGACTCCACTACCATATATTCCAGAGATCCTTGTCGGACTCCACTGGCATATATTCCAGAGATTCAGCATCGTCTTCGGCCTCTTCAAGAGTTAGAGGAATGCAGCGAATTCATATGCTGGCAACGAACAGTAAGAACAGTAATGTGCTGGCAACGAACAGTAAGAACAATCAGTAATGAAAAAAGCTTAGTAACTTATGTGACCTGTTATTGACTGCTAATCAATAGCTGAGTATTCCTATCTTTCATTCATCTTATAATGAAATTAACATACTCGACTCAAGCAAATTGTTGACATGATTCTATAACTGAATATCTTACAGAAATTTATGATTAGAATGCAACCAATAAATATCACATAGCCAAAGGCTTAAGGTACACTTCTCAACACTTCCCTATTTTTACGTCTTCGCAGAGTAATGGTGTTTAATTTGATCCCTATTTTTACTTCTTCGCGGAGTAATGGTGTTTAATTTGATCAAGAGATTTAGAATTTTTAAAGAAGAGCAAATACTATTTTCTATTTTCACATTTCTGGATTCATGGAGTTTAATTGTTTAAACTTTAAAATATTTTAGAATTTTTGAAAAAGGCAAAAACTATTCTAAATTTCTAGCTAGCTGAATATATCGCATATATGCACTCTTGTTCTTTCCGTCAAAAACAATTGCTGTAACTAAATATTTTTTACACAACTTTTAGCATCTAAATATATTTTCTCTTTCTATCAGAATATGATATGATTACTGTAATTATACTGTTTGAGTTTATTCTTTCACACAAAATTCGTTTATTCTCTGTTATCACCTCAATAAATTCTAAGCCATTGCACCATTTGAAGGTAAATACTTTTGTTCTTTCCGTCTGTCAAAAACAGTTACTGTAACTAAATATTTTTTACACAACTTTTAGCATCTAATCTAAATATATTTTCTCTTTGAATACGATTACTGTAATTAGACTGTTTGAGTTTATTCTTTCACACAAAATCCGTTTATTCTCTGTTATCACCTCAATAAATTCTAAGCCATTGCACCAGATTGTGGCAATGCTCAATGTTTGGGTTATTTTGATTTTTTGTGCTTTATTATTTTGCTTCTGGTCTTTATCTTTAATTTTATGTTATTTTAATGGTAGATTTATGAACATACTGCAGTGAATGAACTCAAAGAACAGAGAAAGATGCCTAACCTGAAGAATCAAGTTGTTCGGTAAATCTTCGAAGGACATGCCCATATCTGCCGATGAAATTATAATGCAAAGCTATATACCATGGGAAATCTGAAAGTTTGTAACCAACGCCATTTCAAGAAATGTCGTTGTTGTCTATCCAGGTCTCTGAACTTCACCTGATCCCACGACCGCGACGCCTGCATAGCGCACAACGATTGCGTAGAAGAAGCATCAAAATAAACTTGCCGAAAACTGGTTCTTATGCTACTGGAAATGCTGCTGGTGGATATGAACCAAATTTTGAATCTACTGATGCTTTTGGTGCTGTACCGACTGCTGAACCAACTACTGTCCTTGCTCCCTTTGTCTGGCTTTGCCTTTAACTACTCTACAATCCGCAGCTAAACTGCAAATCCAAAGAACTGGAACCATTTATTGTCATGAATTACACACAAGTTGCAGAATACAAAGAAAGGAACTCATATTTATTGAAATAAGATATTCGAGAATCAAATAAACTATCCGTGAGCATCTAACACACAAATTTTAAACTACCCTACGATCCGCAGCTAAACTGCAAATCAGAGAGCTGGAACTGATTACTATCATGAATTACACACAAGTTGCAGGGTAGAAAAAAACGATCTGATGTCTATTGAAATAAGATATTCCAGAATCAAATAAAATATCCATTAACTGTCTTAACGCATACAGATTTTCAACTGCTCTATGATCCGTAGCTAAACTGTAAATCCAGAGAGCTGGAACTGATTACTGTCATGAATTACGCCAAGTTACGGGTGCGGTAAGTCTAGCGTGTATGATAAACAAGCATGTGGCTTGCATGCAATGTAACACTAGAAATCGGCAACCACCCCTTTGCATCCAGAACCATGTGGCGAATAAATATTCTTCACTCAGCCGATATTCTTGGTTCCACCGGTAACGAGGTTTGTTTTTTTTCTTCTTAAACCATAGGTCTATTAACATATACGGACCTTCGTAATTGTATTTTTTGGGTTATCATGGCATCCATTTTAATTAGGTCATTATACGGTATGCATATCTATTTGCGCTGCGCTACTGGTCGAAAGCGTGTTTATATTAATATTTTATTTTAGAGAATTCATGTTATATACTTTGTACATTAGTATAATGAACAAGCCTCGTTCTACTGGTCGAAATCGTGTTTATATGAAGAGAATTCATGTTATATAATTTGTAGATTAATATAATGACGAAGCATAATTATAATAATTGGAACATCTTGGAGCTATCGAACGTGTTTATACTAAGCTTTTCGTTTAGGGAATTCATGTTTTATACTTTGTACATTAATATAATGGAGAAGCTTAATAATAAATGTTGGGCCATACCCGCTATGCGGGGAAATAGAGAGCGAATAAACACAATCGAATCGCATTGATTTAATTATTACTATTTAATTCTCTAACTAGTCTGTTCAAATATAGATACAAAATTAAGTCGTTAATCTGTTTTTAGTCGTTAATCTCATTTATTACATTTCAGTTGAACACGATAGCAATCGACAACCACCCCTTTGCATCCAGAACCATGTGGCGAATAAATATTCTTCACTCAGCCGGTATTCTTGGTTCCACTAGTAACGTTGTTTATCAATATTCTTCACTCAGCCATGAATTCATGTTAATTTTATATATTTAAAATTATATTTATATATATAAAAACCATCACATAAACCTAAACTCACCGAAACTCACCTCACATCGGACAAAAAGGCATTTAAAAAAGAACTAGATTTAGTTTATTTAATTCATTAAATAAATATTGTTACCCTGGAGTCGGGATTACACTCAGAAACACGTGAACTCCCAACAATTCATTGACTTAATTAATTTAGTAACACTGACTCGGTGGAAAGCGACCACTTTGTTCAGCTAGTAGTTTGGCTTGGTTTACCATTTCAAGGGCTTTATATTTACCTGCAATAACTAGACCTACTAGCATTTGTCGAGGCTCGTATTTCTGAAATGAACCACAAATGGTGCATTCGTCTAGGCTCGTATTTCTGAAATGGGCCAATATTCTGGGCTGGTAAAACACACTTTTTTCGTCTTCGTTTTGAACCCCCAATTTATTATGGAATTACCGGGACCCAGCCAACACCCAACTATTTGGATAGGACTGAGCCATTCTTAATTCCTCCCATGCCTTGAAGTAGTTCTTCCTTACCACAGATCAACCAAAGCAGAGAACTAATAAACCAGTCCCAGGTCAGCATTATAAGGCAGGGAAATACATATTTCCCCTCCTTTGATCTCTTCTCGCAAAGCTACTAAACTTGAGGGTGTCAACTTTAACTAGTAGACTTGGTTCATTATGGGCTCCAGGGCTTAAGGGAGGGCCTTATATAAAAATACTCCAAGCAACTGACTTCCAGGCAGGCTATTCTAATTGAAGAAGATGAAAAGTAGGTTCTTCCCATCCTTATTTGCTCTGAAGGATCTCCGAAAGGGCTTGGAGAATTGAATTTGTCAAAACAATTATAGAATCTACAGGCCATCATTATTCCTATGCTCCTCGAGCTTTTCTGCCTAACTAAATTCAAGTGCGTCTATCATAGCTACTTCAATGCCAACTTAAATTTTAAATTTCAAGTATATTTTTTAATTATTTTAATGTAGTTGACTATTTATTTGATAAATAATTTTGAAATACAATTCCATAACTAATTATAATTATTCCAAATAAAATCAAATAATCTTATTATGTTTAAATAATCTTATTATAAAACATAATATTGAAAACCCTAAAATTAACCCCATACCAATATATAAAGTATAATATTGAAAACCCTAAAATTAAGCCCCATACCGATATCTACTCCATTTAAAAATACACAAACCCGTTTCACGAGGTTTACTATGATTGATCTATCTTCATGCACGAATCTATATTAACTTATTCACACCAATTCATAAGACCAGTATTTACTAAGATTACTGAGGTTGCTCTTTTCTTAAAGCAGAAACCCATATTAACTTCTGCTTATTATACCTTGGTTGTACTGCACTCGCCCGCTTCGGCAGTATAAGGATACGCATATTCAGTAGCAATGCCTCCATTATTTATTATATATTGGAAAGCATATTCCATAAGCCCTCCGTTGTAACCTGTGTTCTCTTTACTGCAATCTACCAACTGTTGCTCTGATAAAGAAACCATCTTCCCTGTTTTAATATAGTTAATGCTCTCTACAGCAACTACAATTGAAAATGCCCAACAACTTCCTGTAAGATGACGAAAAAAAACATTATATTCTCTTAAATTTCTTATGCTCCCATTTATACTAACTATGTGCCGATCTACCATTGATATAAAAGCTATATGTAAACATGATCAATGAATTGAGATTCATTCTGTAAAATTTATGTTCACAGAACATTGGCCTTGGTTCTTCACAGGAGTTACCGCTCCCTTTTTCCTCCAGTCAATCGACTCCGGCAGGCTCGTGGAATTTTGGTACATGAATGATCCACTCTGTGTTCCTCTGTCTCGGTGCAGACTCTTGTGCTTCTCCATTCTAGTTGTCATATGCATGGCCTTGAATTCTTCATTACTCAAATCTGCAAACTTATTCAATCCAAGTTTGTATGCACCATCCTGCTTATTCACAGAGTCGATGTATTTCACATTCTCTTTGAATATCTCGAATCTTTTGGCATGCTCATCCGAATTCAAACTTCTGGTGTAGCGATGTTGAAGTGCCCACTTACCATAAAGCCCTCAAAGGCTTTCTTCAGAGTTGAGATCCTCATCTGTAAATCCAAATGAAGAATCCAAGGCATTCGCTAATATAGCCCACAAGGCCACGCAGAACAGTAACAGGGCTGCCCTAGAAACACTTCCCATTATGGAAAAAACAATCAAATTCACAGGAGTAAGTAAGGATATAAAGATTATTTTAAAAAATAATAGCTATATAGGAACAGGGGGCTTCAGTCTCACCTCAAGCTGAATGAATGACCAGGATGTACGAGGACAGTGTCATCTCGTCTGCGCCAAAAACACAGCACCGCCTCCTATACTCCAGGACAATCTCATCTACTCGCACTTTCTCTGTATATCCCAGATAAACACAAATAGTTTTATATAGATCTACTTGTATAGTGTCATTTTGGCTTTCTGGGGAACACAAAGCTTGTGCAGCTGCCTCCAGGGTCCATGGGCTGGCCATATAGCTCTACCTGCAACTCTCAGGCGTGGCTTCCCTGGCTTGCTGCTGAACTATTCTTAGTAATCCATTTTAGCTGCGCTGTGAAGTTTTCATCGAATGGCCCTGGCTTGCTGCTGAACTATTATTCTTAGTAATCACCGAATGGCTTGCCGAGCCTTCCGCACTTCAGATAATCGTGCAAGCAATTGGATTTTTCTGGTTCGCTGGTACATGAAACAATGGCTGGTTGGCTTGCTGTCTGGCTGGCTTGCTAGAAATAACTGCTCTTTGACTATAGATCAAGCTCAAAGCTGCAAGAGTATTGACAGGGCAGGGACTAGCTGCCCCGCAGCCACTCTTGTTTAATTTTTTAAATCAATTTGTGTCAAATTACATGAATTTGAGTAGTGATTTCTATACCATTTGAGTAATCCAGCTTTTTTAAAATCCCAATCTAGTTTTATATCCCATCTTTTGAAAAAGCCAAATCTATTTTTATATCCACAAATACAATTAATGAAAAATTAAGTTTACAAAAAGCTTAACTTGAAACAGTTAAGCCAAGCTCTAAAGAATCAATCAAAATATACCTCCATTGGTATCTGATATCATTAGATCTATATCGACATCCACTCTCTGATATCATTATATTTGATGTCGTTGGTACCTTATTCAATCCACACACATGTCCATTTTTGTATTTATTATATTTGATGAAGGTGGTGGTTAATAATTGTTATTGATAAAACGTACATTGTATGTGATGAAAGTTGTGGTTATTAGGTGCTAGTGATTGATTGTGTTTAATAAAGTATACATTTTGTCTCTACAATTATTAGATCCATTGCAATCTACAATTATTAGATCTATTGCAATTAGTGGTTATTTATGAGATATCCAGCTTGCCATAGGGCATTAAATGCTCGTATGGAGGCCCCCTTTACCATGCATGCCTATGCCCTTCCATCCCGCATCATGCATTTCTCGGGGAGCCTCGACTCCATCGCATCAAACTTTCTCTGGGAGCAGGTGACCCACCACCTCCGAGCTAGCACCTGCCATGCTGGTGCATTTTCAAACCGAAAGATCACACCAAAGACTCATTTTCATTGCTCCATTGCTCCATTTTCACTCTCATCGCAGGTCCTTTGCAACCCTCCAGCATACACTGCTCCCATTCATGGCGTTGGCTCACCTTGTAGGTCCTCTGTAACCCTCGATCATACACTGCTCCTGCTCATGGTGTTGAATCTCGACCTCCTGTGCGTGCTAAGGTGTAAGGTAAATTAAACCCTGTATATAAAAATATCAATCTTAGATACACGATTTTTGGTTTTTGGGCCATGAATAATTCAGTGCTAGTAGCTTGGATAAAATTCAATTTCCAGGTCTAGTTACGAAAAAAACCAAATTGTCTGCCATGCAATCCAGTAAATACACCATGCAATCATAAGAAGGCAGAGCATAAATTTGAGAAGATATCTGATTTTATAAGTTATGACACAATTCAAATAATTAGAATACCACTTAATCATGGAAATCTAATAAAATTGATTTCACAACTGTACAGAAACCCAAGATTCCAAGAAACAATGATAACTATTGATTAGGCTCCCAATAACAGAGTTTAGACACCTAAATTGCTCTTGCAACTTATGTTGTAGAAGTTGATTCTCCTCGGTTAGTTGTAAAATGATAACTATTGATTGGGCTCCTAAGAACAGAGTCTAGACACCTAAGTTTCTCTTGCAACTTCTGTTGTAGAAGTTGATTCTCCTCGGTTAGTTGTAAAGCGAGTTTCCTCAACTGAGCATTTTCTTCCACAATGGATTGATTTTGTTGAAAGAGTTATACATTTAACCTTTCAATGCGAGAAGCCTATTTTTCTATCTTCCTCTTCAACCTATGAATATTAACATATTAATTTAAAGTAAATTTTTGAAGATAATTGAATGTAATAAAGGATCGCTTCCATTGATTGTTCTATCACAATATCATTGGAACCACTTCACATAAAATAGTTTCTGAGCTTCAGAAAGTACCTTCATTGCTCTTTATAGTCTCCCAAGGTCATTTTCTGTCATAGCGGACCTATGGAAGAATAGTCCCTTGTGTTTGTTGGCGTATCCAAAAGATAAGCATTTATCAAAATTCAACAGTGACCAATCTAATACATTTTTTATTTTAGATATCATTTTTTGGGATTCAACTGCGTTAAGTAAGTCATTCAAACGTATGACCATTTCCATGAGAGGAAGTCGTAACTGACTAATTTCTCATGATTTTTGAATAGTTCACTTAGCACTCATTGCATCGGGTGATGCTCACAGGGGTGAAGAAGTGGGATTGAAACTAGTGAAATGTGGAGAACGAATCACATAGCATCAATCATCACTTCCGGGGCTTGCACCCGGTAACCAGGACTTCCCAGGAGGTCACCCATCCCAGAACTCCTCTGGCTCAAGCGCGCTTAACTGTGGAGTTTTTCCACAATCAAGCCCACTTAGCTTGCTACCCCATTTGCAAAACCTTAGCAAGTATTGTGCCTCATGAACCATTCAAGTAGAGATCCCTTGACTCTTTTTGAATTTAAGTATGGGGGATTACGCAGTGCATTATATTAGATATCATTTTGGGATTCAACTGCGTTAAGTAAGTCATTCACGTATGACCATTTCCATGAGAGGTAGTCGTAACTGACTAATTTCTCATGATTTTTGAATAGTTCACTTAGCACTCATTGCATCGGGTGATGCTCACAGGGGTGAAGAAGTGGGATTGAAACTAGTGAAATGTGGAGAACGAATCACATAGCATCAATCATCACTTCCGGGGCTTGCACCCGGTAACCAGGACTTCCCAGGAGGTCACCCATCCCAGAACTCCTCTGGCTCAAGCGCGCTTAACTGTGGAGTTTTTCCACAATCAAGCCCACTTAGCTTGCTACCCCATTTGCAAAACCTTAGCAAGTATTGTGCCTCATGAACCATTCAAGTAGAGATCCCTTGACTCTTTTTGAATTTAAGTATGGGGGATTACGCAGTGCATTATATTAGATATCATTTTGGGATTCAACTGCTTAAGTAAGTCATTCACGTATGACCATTTCCATGAGAGGTAGTCGTAACTGACTAATTTCTCATGATTTTTGAATAGTTCACTTAGCCCTCATTGCATCGGGTGATGCTCACAGGGGTGAAGAAGTGGGATTGAAACTAGTGAAATGTGGAGAACGAATCACATAGCATCAATCATCACTTCCGGGACTTGCACCCGGTAACCAGGACTTCCCAGGAGGTCACCCATCCCAGAACTCCTCTGGCTCAAGCGCGCTTAACTGTGGAGTTTTTCCCACAATCAAGCCCACTTAGCTTGCTACCCCATTTGCAAAACCTAGCAAGTATT